>JABUQX010076002.1:42500-50000 GCA_015478945.1 Trachelipus rathkii
ACCTACACTCTTTATTTTTCAATTTTAGTAGTCTTAAAATCACGATTATGGTACCCTTAAATGGTACCTTTAAGTTAAGTTTTATTTTCAATTTCCAAATTATCGCTTCTTATTTTTATTCCCGTTATGTTTTTAGTTTCTCTTTCAATTTTCAAAGTTTCAAATTTAGTTCTTACACTTTTAATTTCCACTTTTCTTGTTTATTGTCAATCTTTTAATTTCAGTTTAGTTTCAAAATATCAATTTCCTTTTTATTTCCGATTTCCAATATTTCTAAATTTGGTGTACCGCACCGCTGAGTTCAAGGTGTACTGCACCATTTAGTTCTTTCGGCAACCCAGTACCTAATTGTCAAATACAGCTGCCTCAATAATTTACAGCAGCCACATGGAAATACGGATAACCGGCCACAGGGAAATAATACAGCCGCGGAAGAAACTGCTCCAAGTGTGGATAAAAACGAAGTCCCCCAAAAAAACTGGCCAATGGTGCTGACCAGTTTTTTTTCTCACACCGATACTTCTACTTCTACGGTCCCACAGATAGCATCAGACCTTCACCACAAAAGAAAAGAACGACGGTATACACTACCAAACATAGAAAGATCCCAAATTCACAAGAGAGATCACCATACGCTTGCCATCTATCATCTATAGGATTCCACACACCCGAACCAAAATCTTCTATTACAAATCTTCAAACCTTTAAAGTATAAAATCCACTAAGTCCAAGAAAAAATACCAATAATGAAATAATGAAAGTGATAAGAAAATAATTACCCGTACCATAAAAGGATTCCAAATTCGAAAGAAAAAGATTCCCCAGAATCACCAGCTACAGGAACCATCTATCATCAACAAATTTTCCAAAATCTCCACCTAGCTTCACTTCACACAATCAAAATCTCAAAGAAAATATTAAATAATAATTCCTACGGAAAGACGAAATATATACATAAAACATCAATTAATTAACAGTAATCTACAATCATTCCCAATCGTTTCATTCAAACGTGAAAGAGTGATGGATGCCGCGAAACAAGGAATAAGAGGATAATAAAGACCTAATGAAGGAACTACTAACTACTGAGGTCGGCAGAACACCCATCACTCACAGCAACACAATTATTCTCCCCCTTCGTAACACTTTCATACATGACAAAATTAAAAAATACCCCCCAAAGAATATAAAATATACATCATATGGTACCTATAAAATATGATACAAACCCACAAAGGCAGCTCACTACATCACTTTCAATCGCTTTTCAGAGTGCTCCAATTGGTTCCACTGCCTATCAACATTGGCTTCTTCATCTTCATCTGACAAGAAACCACAAGAAAGGATTCCTGAAACTAACTAATGAACTATTTGACTCTGACCCAGATTTCTGTTCGATGGAGTTATTCATTTTAAATCCTAGTTCACAAAGATCATTCCTAGCTTTTAATATCAGGTTTTTAGTTCTGAGGAAGATTCTGAACTATGGATCAACATTTACCGATTTTTTTTTATTATTTTTTTTAGTTAACTTTTTCCTTTTTTCCTTTTCTTTCACAGAATATTTAAGTCATTTGTTAAAATCTCTTTTTCATATTCTACATATTAATTAGATAACTCTATTCTTTATAAATTTGAAGCAGTCAAGTCCTTTGCTTGAATTTTCTATGTTGTAAGGTAAGGATATTTTAATAATTCTCCGTGGGTTTCAAATTTCTCTCACTGAATGTGGAGAGAGAAACTTCAGGTTTACCTCACTTCTCCAGCTTGAGGCTTTAAAACTTACATTAAATTTGGGACCAGTACTACTTTTGCTATTTATCTCGTCTTGTTTATAAGATTTGCTGCAAGAATATTGTAAAATGTTAACTTCTCACCTCATGCATGCAACCAATATTGGCTTCATCGGAAGAATGTTTCATACTTTTCTCATGTTCCTTCTGAAAATTAACTATTGCATCTTTGTTTTGACAATCAATAAAATCTGAATCACGTTGATCAGTACCACAAGTTCTTGCTCATCGTCCTTATTTATTTTTTCAAAAGTACTGATCATATTTCATGTGTTCCCCGTAACTATGCTAATTATTCACCATTTATTGATTTTGAACTCTTTGAAAACATTAATAACAAGTTGTTGGATATTTTCACTGAAATGTTGCGATTTGGTATTTCTTATAACTAATGTTTTAGTAATATTTTTATTTTCGTCCACATAACTAATATCAATAGCAAAATAATTTAGCCCTTGGAAAGGCATCCGTTTTCAAATGCACAAAGCGTCCCTTTAACTTAACATTTTTAATCTAATTTTTTTTTCGTTATAAATACGCTTCTTCTAGAACCAATTTCCGAATGTTTTACCTACCTAAATAAAAAGACTCCTAGTTTTAAAGCCAGTTCTCCACAGTTTTATAAATCCTCCTACTTCAATCCTTGCCTGGTTGTCAGACGTCTAAAGGACCAGAAGACGGTTGGGCGAGAGTGCCGTAGTAGTTTCTCAAAAAAAAAAAAAGTCTTTCCTCCTCACCTCCTGCAGGGAGTGCGACCCTCGAGATCTTCGCACCGGCATCGTCTGGGTTCAGAGATTTCCATTTACAATTCTCTAACTATTTGAACTTGGGGTGCGTAAATACGGTGTACGCGCCCCCAACTCCTCCTCCTATTTAGTCAGATATATAGAATTAAATCCCGGTACCAGAACATATATCTGCCCCAAATGAGACCATGAGAAGAAACCTCAATATTGTGTAACATTTGACAACTCTGGTACAATTTAAAATGCACCAACATTCAAATCCCTAATCAGTACTCTTCAACATGATACTGCCACTTATGGGGAGACACGCAAACAGAAATCCATATCCCCATCCTCATAACTAAGCCAACTTACTACAGTTAAATATCAACGGTATAAAAACTAAACAAAGAACTGCACCACACTCCAACTAAACACAACAAACACCTAGCACTTATTCAGAAATCCAACCTCACTCAAAACTCTTATCTTCCTAAATTTTCCAACTATACAACTCTAAAACAAGACAGCAACCCACCCAACATAGCCTTATCACACTTATACCTAAAAATATTCAATTCTGAAACACCACAAACCACACACAACTACTCATGAACAATGACCAAATTTCCATTTAACAATCAATAGAAATACAAGTCAATAACATAACATACAATTTAGTTAATATTTATATCAAACAATCTACATCCCAACACTGCCCGCAAGGTTATGTCCCTAAACTGTCCCCCTTAATACAATATAGCAACTTACACAAACACACGCACGCACGCAGTGATGATGCAATTATAGACAGTTTAAATTCACAACTACTCGCCGACCTTAAAAGAAGGAAAAAAGTAAGACTAAAAGATGCATACGTAGGAGGAAAAATGAGGTAAATGAACAGTCGGGAAGGAGGATGAATGGGGACTTACAAGGGAATAGGAAGCTCTTCTCGAAGGAAGCGCGAAAGGTTAAGAATGAGAGTATGGGGAATCAGCTTAGAATAATGAATAGGGATGGTGCTTTCATAACTGATGAAATGAATGAGGATAGTGCGGAGCGAACACTTCGAAAATATGCATAACATTGGCAGTAATGAAGAGGTGATGGTGAATATGTGTGGGTTTGATGGTGCAAAAAGAAATAGGTATTTTGGGGATGAGGTAATTAGTGAGGAGGAGGTAATGGGTAGAGTGCGAAAGTTGAAGAATGGTAAATCTGCAGGCATAGATGAAATTACTGGTGAAATGATCAAGAGTGGAGGCGAAATGGCGATTGAATTGATTTGGAAGTTATCTAACAGTGTTTATGGAGGGTATAGTTCCGAGGGATTGGAGGAGAGCAGTAGTAGTACCCTTATATAAGGGTAAGGGGGATAAAGGAAACTGTAGGAATTATAGGGGAATTAGTTTATTGAGTGTTGTAGGGAAGATATATGCTAGTATTTTGTTTGAGAGAGTACGTCGAGTGGCTGAGGGACTGACTGGTGAAGAACAAGGTACATTTATAAGTGGTAGAGGATCTGTGGATCAAATTTTTACATTGAAACAAATGATTGAGAAAAAGAGAGAACAATAATAAAATGTACTTAAGTTTTATGAATTTGCAACAGGCGAATGATAGGATTAATAGGGAAGCTCTATGGCAGGTGCTAATGATGTATGGTGCTGGTGGTAGGCTTCTGAATGGAATCAAAAGTATGTATGACGATAGTGAATGTGTGGTTTGGTATATTGAATACAGTCGAAAGTGATTGGTTTAATATTAATAGAGGAGTGAGGCAGGGATGTGTTATGTCTCCTTGGTTATTCAACTTGTATATGGATGGGGTTATGAAAGAATTAGAGGTAGGGGTAGCAGGGAAAGGTGTTAGAATGATGGAGAGTGGAGGGTGCCCTGCTTATTATATCCGGATAATTTGGTTTTGTGTGGCGAATCTGAAGAAAGTTTGAGAAGATTGGTAGAGAGGTTTGGCAAGGCGTGAAAAAGGAGGAGTTTGAAAGTAAATGTAGATAAGAGTAAGGTTATGGTAGTGAGTGAGGGGAGTCCTCGGTGTGATGTTATGTTAGATGATGAGAAATTGGAACAAGTGTCTGAGTTTAAATATTTAGGATATATGTTGGATGAAAAAGGAACGGATGATGCAGAGTGTAGTAAGAAAGTTGTGAATGGTAGGAAGGTGGCTGGTGCAATTAAATCCTTGGTGGATGTAAAGGGACTTAACACTCAATAAACTAATTCCCATATAATTCCTACAGTTACCCTTATATAAGGGTATCATTACTGCTCTCCAATTCCTCCGAACTATACCCTCCATAAACGCTTTGTTACACAACTTCCAAATCCAATCAATCACCATCTCGTTTTCGTTCTTGAATAATTTCACCAGTAATTTCATCTATACCTGCAGATTTACCATTTTTCAACTTTCTCACTCTACCCATTACTCCTCCTTACTAAAGACCTCATCCCCAAAATACCTATTAAATTCTTGCACCATCAAACCCACACACATTCACTTCCACCTCTTCTATTGCCGATGTTATGCAGATTTTCGAAGTGTTTCCTCTACACTCCCCTCACATCCATTTCATCAGTTACGAAAGCACCATCCCTATTCATTATTCTAAGCAGATTCCCCTTATTCTCATTCTTAACTTTTCGGCGCTTCCTTCCAGAAGCTTCCTATTCCCTTGTAAGTCACCATTCATCCTCCTTCCAAACTGTTCATTTACCTCATTTTTCCTCCTACATATGCATCTTTTAGTATTTCTTTTTTCCTCCTTATATAATTCCAAACATTTTTCTTTTGAAACTTCATCATTGGCTTTTAGTACAATAAACCAAGCTTTTTTTTTAAACATTTAACCGCTTGCATCACCTCATTCCATTACACCACTCAATGGTTAACATTCTTACTTCCTACTTCAGCACATCCCATACTTCCTTTGCATTGCTAACAATTGCTTCATTCCCTCAGTATCTTTGTTGTTTTTTAAAAAAACTTGTTCACATTCAACTTATTTATATATATATATATTATTATATATATATATATATATATATATATATTTTTATATTTTTTGTATAATTATATTATTATATATATAATATATATATATATATATATATATATATATATATAACTATATATATAATTAATTATACATATATATTATATATATACTATATATAATTATATATATATATATATATATATATATATTTAAAATTTACATTAATTTTGGAACACGTATCTATCTATATACTATATATATATATATATATATATATATATATATATATATACTATATATATTTATATTTATATTATATATATATATTATATATATATATATTGTTTTTTCTGTTGCCTATGATCCGATAGCTAGCTGCTTCTTATTTATATTGTGGCACGCCGAATGCAACCATCATAGTGTTTTTTGTCTATCAAATTCAGGTTTGGCCTTAAAAGAATTAAAAAAATTACAAAGTGTAAAAAATTTTTTTTTTAATAAACAGCGGTAAAACAGTTGGATATACACACCCATGGTTTAAACAATAAATGTGTACCTCTTCCAATTATATATGCTCTGAAGATTTCATATTGACAAATAAAAAAAGAACGCGATTTTTTCCCTTTATAAAATGCCAATATATTATATATAATATTATATATTATATATATATATATATATATATATATATTACTATATATATATATATTATATATATATATATATATATATATATATTATATATATATATATATCATATATTATATAAAATATATATATATATATATATATATAATTTTTTTTTTTACATTACAATTCGTAATTGAATTATTTTTTTAATGTTTTCAATTGAATCGCGGCAAAACTGGGGTGATAAATATAAATTGTCTGAGGTAGGACCAGCACCTTTTTTCTTCTCCAGCTCTATCCCCTCCAAAAAAAAAATTATGCTGGCTCCACCCAAAACCTTGGGGCTCCGCAGTTAAACTACCCTGGCTTAAATAATAAACTATAAAACAATTTATACATTTTTAAAGATATATAAAATTTCTGCTAAAACTTAAAATGACTCCATTATATCTACTAACCGGTTTCAATTCGTATTCTCTTTTTCTGATTTCACTCATCAATGTGGTTCTAGAATCCTTTTCGGGTTTTTCAATTTTGTGCTGACTCACCGGCTAAAATAAAATGAAAATGGTATAAGTATGTTTTATTCTTAGAGAAAATCTAAACTATATCTTGCAGAAATGGTAATCATAACTATTAAAACTATAGACCTATAAAATTAATATCTCTTTCTATTATGAAACAGCAAAAATAAAAGTAAATAGAATAATTACAATGAAAAATTAATACACTAAATAAGGAACAGAAATTGTATGAAAAAGAAATTAATATATTTTTAATAGAGCAAGACCTAGATATAAGAACCCTTTCACATCAAATTTTTTAACTATGATAGCCTTTTTCCACGACAGGAAAATTCTTAAAATATATATATATATATATCAAATAAAATATATATATATATATATATATATATATATATATATATATATATATATATATATATATATATATATATATATATATATATATATATATAAAGAAATCTTTAATATTTTATAACTATGCCTATACAACGTGACATTAAATTTATATTTAAAACAACGAATTTTACAAACTTTGCCTGATGAAACTTTCAGAATTAAAGTCTCTTAATCTTCAATAAATATATTTAAACAAAATATTTTAATATAATTTTAAAATAAAATAAAAAAGTTACCTTTAATCCTAGGGGTGTGATAGGTGTAGGTGTAAGAAGTATTGATAAAATGAGAAATGAACGTGTTAGCGAGTTGTGTGGTGTGAAGGGCGTAAATGAGAGTAAACGAGTGTATTAAGATGGTTTGGACATATGGAAAGGATGGAAGATAGTCAATTGGCTAAGCGGATGTA
>JABUQX010076002.1:55000-67714 GCA_015478945.1 Trachelipus rathkii
TGTCATTTCAATTTTGATCTGATACATCATCATCATCATCAAATTTCGGGAACTTTGATGTCAAAGAAATTTGGGTACCGTCAACTGGGGGTAACCTATTTCTGCACTTTGTTTTAAAAATTATGAGAATTGAAAATCCTTGTTCACAAAGATAGATTGTAGCAAATGGTAGCAACATATTTTTAGCTTTCTCATGTGTAATTTTGAAAGATTTTGTAGATCTTGACATTTAAAAAACTGACACATCTGCTTTGTTCTGAAATTTAATAAATGAAAAAATGTTTAAAAATTGCATCTGCCAATGCTCTGGGCTTTTTTGGAACATCAGTAATGGATTCATAATCCAACTGACAGTTTGTGAATCAAGCCTCTAAAAAGTAATCAGAATATTCTGAGTTTGGTAAGATGACCTATAATAACAGGATCCTTGGTGTCACCAGAATAAATATCTTCACAACCTACTAAAAATACAGCTAACTTTGGAAAGGTAGCGACTTGTTTTTGTTATACTTTTTGGGTCCAATACAAATGTTTGATCTAAACACTGAAATCTTTTCTCTTCACAAAATGCCAACGATATTTTAAAAATCCTGATGCCTCAAAGACATATAATTAAGCAAGTAATATTTTTGAAACTATAACAGTTTGACTGCAAATTAAATTATTTACGTGAATAGCTTTGTATATAATGACTCAATGATTTTGTGTGTTCGAGTCTACTAAGTGAATTGCGAATTGGATTGCATACAATATACAGCTGAGACCCTCAAGCATCTTTTCCTTAGTCATATGTTTGAAAACAGGATTGTTTTCGGCAGGTAGAAGCTTATAAAAACGAAAAGTGATAAACAAAATAAACAAAAGTGATAAACAATGCGAGAGGTCAACTCCTTCGAGAACTTGCCATTGTAGTATCTACAGCAATGATGGCGAACCTTTTGAATTGACTAGGTCACTTTTGATACCTGAACTTAGAAAAAAACAGAAGTGGGTCAAAAATTTATTTATCATATTAATTAATTTTAATGAAAAACTTCTTGTTGCATCTTGTTTGCTAAGCAGTGTTATAGTCCGAGGTTCATATTTTGAAGTATTCAGTTTTACACATGCAGCACTCATATCTGCACCAAGACTATTCCTGGCGCATGATTTTATAAAATTCGTATGTGAAAACAAAGCTTCACACGAATATGAGGAAGCAAAACAAGTGCTTTCTGGCAACCCTACAAAATACTCTTATCCATTTCTCAGAAATCATCGTTCAATAATGAATTAAAATTTGAAAATGTGAAAACAAACACGCATATGAAGAACCAAACAAGTGCTTTCTGGCAACTCTACAGAATACTCTCATAGATTTCTCAGAAATCATCGTTCAATAATGAATTAAATTTTTGAGAATCTGAAATTATAAAGAAGTGTATGGATGCCTTCTGAAAGCTCCTCTTCAAAGTAGCATAACTAGACATTTGTTTGGCATAAATACCTAAAAGCAAAGCGGGTCACTGAAATGTGGGTGGTGGGTCCCTTTGTGTTCCACGGGTCAGTGGTTCACCATCCCTAATCTATAGTAATGAAATAGTACCATAGTACCTCAATGTTGCAGAGATAGAGGGTTAAGGGAGTTTGAAAGTAGGGGACAGTTTATTGGTTTTTTAGCCTAATACTCAACCTTATCCAAAAGACGGGTGGGACTGGAGCTACCCCAAATGTGCAAACAGTACTCCATACAAGGGCAGATAAGACCCTTGTATAACTGGAGTAACTGATCGGAATAAAAAAATTTCTGCAACCTGAAAAAGCCCAAGATTTTTTGAGGCCACCTTAGCAACCATTGTGATATGAGGTTTCTAAGATAGTTTATTGTTTAGGCTCAGACCAAGAATATTTATGTTGTCTACAGGTGAAAAGGGAGAGCCGTAGAAGATAGGAAAGGTAGGAGGTGTTTTTGAGAGGGAGATGTGAAGAAGTTGAGTTTTTAAAAGAGTTGAATTTCACAAGATTGAGGCGACCCCACTAGGAGATATAATCCAGATCTGTAAGAATATAATCAGAAAGGTGAAGTCGAGAAGCAACTCTAGATGCAAAAGAGGGAGCAGATTTGAAATGAGTGGAAGAATGGAGAGTTGAGTCATAGGCATAAATATGAACAGAGTTGGAAGCGCAGCTGATAAGATCGTTAATGAAAAATAAGAATAAAGTTGGAGATGAAGCAAAACCTTGTGGAACACCAGAATTAAAAGGAAAGGAGGAAGAGGTCGCTCCACCAACAAGTGCCGATATAGGGTAATCTGAGAGAAAACTAGACATGAGCAAGCAAAGAGAAGGAGAAAACCCAAAGGAAGGGAGTTTAGAGAGGGGAGTAGTGATGCATGCCATAGTTAGTAAAAAAAAAAAACTTTCAAAATGTCTAGCACCGGCACACAAGGCTTCCCATAATCCCCAAGGGAAGAAGACCATATATAAGTGAGATAGGAAAGAACGTAACCAGTTGACCTCAAGAGTCAAAACCCATACTGGTGATCTGAAAGAAGGGAATGAAATTCCAGATAATCAAAGAAATGAGAGTTGAGGAGGGTTTCAAAGATTTTAGACAATACAATGAGAGCTATAGGATGATAGTTAGAAGGATAAGAGTGGCTTTCCCACTCTTCAGGATCGGTTGAACATATGCACTATTCTTGAGGGGGAAGTATTAGGATTAACACATAGAGTAAAACCGAACAAGGATAGGAGTCACGGAGCACACTCCCTCAAAACATGGGAAGGAATGCCATCCAGGCCACTGGCATTTCAAACGTTCATAGATCTCAGGATCTCATGCACACAATCATTTGTAATCACAGGCAGAGCCACAAAACAAATGAGAGGAGGAGCAGGAGGAGGGACGCCAGAATCATCCAGGGAGGAATTAGACAGAAAAAAAAGAGGCTGAAGTACTTTGGATATTGTATAGGTCTATATGAGACTGGGTTGTTGGTGTGATTAGTTTGGTTTTAGTATTTGGAATTAGGTGTGTGTGTGTGTTTTCAGAATGGAGGGATTGTGTTGGTTTGCTATGATACATTGAATATCTGGGTTAGGGCTGTGATGGCTTTAGCTCCCAGAAATTTGAGATGAATATTGGATATTTTGTCCAATCCTTCTGCTTGAGGTTTTGGATTTTGATGGTGCTGAGTACTTATAACTTCTACGGGAGTGAATGGGGGTCTCCTTGGTAGTTCTATAATCTTTAAAGACGTTTAATTGTTAATCTATTGGAAGGGTGGTAAGTTAGGTCTGGTTTTAAAAGTGTAACAAAATTAAAATTACATTGATTTTTTGGGCTTGGGATTTTATTATTCTGTTTACAGATGATTTCGTGGTTTGGTGGGGTTGTGTTTATGATGTTTGAATTTTATTTATTTTTCGGAATATTTTTGTTGCCTTGGTTTTATATTTTAGTGTTTGGGTGTACTGTTGCCAATTCTTATTTAAGTTGATTAGGTAAATTATTATTTTGCTAAGGTTTATGATTTGGTTGTGTATATATATATATATATATATATATATATATATATATATATTATACATATATATATATGATATATATAGTATATATATATTATATATATAGTATATATATATTTATTAATATTAATATATATATAGTATATATATATATTATATACTTATATATAATAAATATAATATATATATATATATATATATATATATATATTATATATATATACTATAGTATTTAATAATATATTATATATATATATTATATATATATATAAACAAGGTGATTGTTTTTAGGAGTGGTAGAGGATGTTGGATCACAATCTTTACATTGAAACAAATTGATTGAGAAAATGAGGGAGAGAAGAATAATATATTATAGGTTTATGGAATAGCAACGGGCGTATGATAGAGTTAATGGGAGCTTATGTCAGTATTAGTGATATATGGGTGTTCGGTTGGTTAGGCTTCTGATGGAATCAAAAGTATGTATGACGAGTGTGAAGCGTGTGTAAGAATAAATGGTGTCAATGGTGATGGTTTAGGATTAAGCGGAGTGAGACAGGGGTGTGTCATGTCAATGTAATTCATGTGGATATGGATGGGGTTATGAAGAATTCGAGGGTTGGGATGGCAGGGAATGGTGTAAGAATTGATGGAGAATGGAGAGGAGATGGAGGTGCCTACCTACTGTGATGCGGATGATTTGTACTGCTAGTGACAGAAGTCTGAAGAGAAGTTTGAGAGGATTGGTGGAGACGGAATTTGAGCAGGGTGGGTAAAAGGAGGGGTCTGAAATTAAACGTAGAAAAGTAAGGTTATGGTTGTTGGTGAGGACAGTCTCAGGATGAAGTTTATGTTAGATGATAGCGCTGGAGCAAGTGTCTGTAGTTTAATATTTAGGATAATAGTGTATGGATTGAGAAGGGAACGGATGATGCAGAGTGTAGTAGAAAGTTGTGAATGCAGGAAGGTGGTTGGTGCAATTAAATCGTTGGTGAATGTAAAGGGACTAAGTCTTGAGTGCGCGAGGTCTTACATGAGGGTATGTTGTTACCTGTGTTATTGTATTGTAGAGACTATGGTCTGGAATAAGAAGTATAGATCTAAAGTTCAATGTGTGTTCAGATGGACAATCTTAGGGGCATGCTAGGTGTGAAAAGAATTAATAAAGTGAGGAAAGAACGTATTAGAGAGTTGTGTGGTGTGAGAAGGGGTAAATGAAGATAATGAAAGTATGTTGAGATGGTGTTGGTCATGTGGAAAGGATGAATGAAAGTCGGTTTGGTTAAGCGGATTGTATAGTGGAGGTTGTGTTGGGACGACGGCTGGGGACCGAAGGAAAGTGTGGATTAGTCGCGTGAACGATGTTTGAAGGAGAGAAATGTTGTAGTAGAGGCGGAGGAATAAAGGTGCGTGATAGGAGAATGGCGGGTTGTGTATGGGGGCATGGTTGTGTCCCACCTGGCAGGGATATGAACCCTTACATTGACGATTTTACCATAGTGAGGGTCCGGCGCGGTCCCATGTGTCAGGGTGGAATTTTCTGTCTGTGACGATCTCTCCACTAATTAATGTACAGAGGGGGCCGGTTAAGGCTGCGGCTTTCTTTTCTACGGTTGTCATGTTCTCTATGCTTTTCTTTTCCGATGCTTGTACAGCACCTTACCCCCAATCTTGGGGCAAAGAGGAAGGTGAAGAAAGAAAGAAAGAAATATATATACGTAGAATAGTAATTTCCATTAAAACAAATGTAAATATCAACTATCTTGTATTCAGTAAGCTAATGAAATCTAAATCTTGTCTATTTGATGAGTATTTATATAACCAATCACAAAGAGTTTTGAGAAATTCAGCTTTTCATTGTACCTAATAATCATTAAGCTCTAAGAATAGATATTCTATCTCAATCAACAAGTGCATTGCTTCTCACAAATTTTAAAATAAAATCAAAATCTTTCCAATGATTAAAATGAGTTAAGAATGAAACTCCTTTCAAACTAGTCAAACTTTTTTATGCAGTTCAGTAATTTTTATGCTTTACAATTACAGATGAAACACCTAACACACCTCAGTTCTGGCAGTTTGTAAATTATTTAGGTTTTTATGTAGGTCTGTGTACGGAACAGGTAACTATTTATCGGGTCCAGCTAAAAAAAAAAAAAAAATTATTATTACTTATTAAAATGGGAAAAATTCAGGTAACATTGTATTTTTGATATTTGTATAGTTTTATAGTTAGTACATTCTTTATGCATGAGTTTTTCCAAAATCTAGGATTAGTATTTAACTAGATTGAAAATTAAAATCCACTTCATCTCTTGCATAATATATATATATAGTATTATATATATTATATATAATATATATATATATATATATATATATATATATATATTATATATTATATATATTATATAATATATATATATATATATATATATATATATATATATATATATATATATATATATATATATATATATATATATATATATATATATATATATATATATATATATAGGGTATATAAGAATGTCTGTCAAACAACAAAATCCATCAAAAAGGCACACAGAGTAATTGGAAAGTAAACAATAACTTTTGTAGTCAACAATGAATGCAATAATAATAATAATAATAATAATAATAATAATAATAATAATAATAATAATAATAATAATATTTGAAATGAATTCTATCAATTGGTTAGTTTTACTCGAGAAATGTAAAGAAGAGATTTTTAATAGAGTTTGGAGCACACACATATTGAATAAGAAGTAAAGCTCCTTTTATACGAGCGTTTAAAGGGTCTATTCATCTGGCGTTAGCAAGGCATTAGAAGCGCAACGCTAACGCCACGATTTAAGCAATCGTATAGAAGGGGCCTAAGAGCAAAAGTTTTTGAATGAGAAAACAAATACGAATTTTCCAAAGACAAACCCAATTATTGGCATTCTCGTTTTTTAAATGCAATCAATTTCAAATACTAAATCATTCACAAACGCTAATAATAATAATAATAATGCCAAGGGATTATAATAACATATATTTACTGCAAAATTGGAGGATCGTTTCGAATCATCGTCTTAATTTCTCTTGAAATCCAATGGCTACAGCAGATAGGATATATATATATATATATATATATATATATATATATATATATATATATATATATATATATATATATATATATATATATATATATATATATATAAAAATAAAAATGTTTTTATAAAATATATTTATATATATATATATATATATATATATAAAACCTAAAAAGTTGTCTGGCGACTGTTAATAGGCTATGTATATGGTAAATTAAGTGTTAAACAGTCAGGTTGACCATCAAGTACTTTAAGACGCCTACTGAATGTTTGTCAAAATACAAATTGTTTGAAAGGTTTCAAAATTGAGTGTAAGATAATGAATTTTGCAATGGCGATATTAATTAATTCAATCTAGCAAACATCTTCAAACACCTACCATTGTTCAGCAAAATTTTCAGTAGATATTCAAAAGTAAAAGAATTTTAAAGGATACAGAAAAACGTAACAACCTCTGCTACTTACAATAGCTTAAACATTTTGAACTTTACTTAGCCTCTACTGTTAAAAAAAAAAAAATATATTTTTCAAAATGATAAAGAAAGAGAAAACTATAATTATAAGTTATAAATTATAAAGACATTTGAGAAAATATTATGGAACATCAATACTAGAGTATTAAACAGAATTGAAACCCATACATATTCCTTTGTGAGGGAAAAAGAATTTCCACGCTGTACATTCTGTGTGTTGTAAGAGGCACTAAGACAGTGGTAGTTGGATTTGGGTTGCGCTAGTTCTATTTTATACACTAAGAATGTTTATGGATGACCCTGATTTCTGATGCCTGTATTCGTATCCCACTCCCAGACTCCCAGTTATGGAGGGAAAGGGCCAGCTGATGATGATGATACATAAAGCCGACGCAATAGAAAACGGAGAGAGAGACAGATAGAAAAAAACACAGCAAATGTGACCACTTCCTCATCACATTTTGGTCAAGATGTGACGTAAGATTTCACAAATCTGAAGATCCATAATAATCAGAAATCTAGCTACTTAAAAAAGAAATATATAAGTTTATTAGAGATATCAATTTATGATTCCATAAATGTTTTCATGAGCTTGATAAAGTTAATACTAAATGCCAAAAACACTGAAAAATGTAATGTAAGAGCCTGAGATAGGACAGAACAGTCAAGAATATATTATATATATATATATATATATCATATAATATTATATATATATATATTATATATATATATATATATATATATTATATATATAATATATATATATATAATATACTATATATATATATATATATAATATATATATATTATATATATATTTAATACTTATATATATATATATATATATATATATATATAATTTATATATATATTATGATATAAAAAATATATATATATATATATATATATATATATATATTATATATATATATATATATATCATTAACCTCATTTTCCGAAGAACTAGAGGTGGGATGCACAAACATGCACAATAAATCTTAGGCATTAATGAGCGTCCTTAGGGTATAAATAAGTGATATCGGACCAAACCCAGCTATTTGTATTGTCCTCTAAGTGCGTCTCTTGTGACACACATAACATACGTTGTAGAAATTCTCTCTTCCCACACAGGATATATATATATATATATATAATATATATATATTTATATATATATATATATATATATATATAATATATATATATATATATATATATATATATATATATATATACTGGGAGACTGAAGAAAAAGTGGATTGAGTCAGTAAACGAATGTTTGAAGGAGAGAAATCTGAGTTTGGTAGAGGCGAGAAGAAAGGTGTATAACAGGAGTGAATGGCTGGGAATTGTGAGGTGGTATGGTTGTGGTCCACCTGGGCCAGGGATGAACCCTTACATGACGATTTACCATAGTGAAGGGTCCATCTCGTGTCCCATTGAAGCTTTAGGGTGGATTTTCTGACTGCGATGGGTTCCACAATTAATGTTACTGAGGGGGCGGTAAGGCTGGCTTTTTTTTCGACTTGTTTATGTTCTTCTACTGCTTTTCCTTTTCCGATTGCCCGTCGGCGCACCTTACTCCCATTCTTGGGAAAATAAGGAAGATGAGGAAGAAGAAGAAGAAGAAGAGTATATATATATAATATATATATATATATATATATATATATATATTATATATATAATATATATATATATATATATATATATATATATATATATATATATATATATATATATATATATTATATTTTTTTAAAATATATATATATATATAGCTATTACATAAATATACAAATACATGGTATATAAATATATTATTATATATATATATATATATATATATATATATTATATATATATATATATATATATATATATATATATATATATAATATATATATATATACAGGGCTTGTAGCGAGTTTCTTATCAAAAAAAGTGAAAAAGTGAATAAAATTTTGAAAAAAAGTGAAAAAAAATGACTGAAATGCTGAAAAAAGTGAAAAAAATGACTGAAATGCTGACAAAAATTACATATTTTTAAGAAAAACGTGAAAAGAATTTACAATTTCCATTACTAAAATTCAATGTGACCTAACTAATTTACTATAACAACATGCTATTTACTTAATATTTTGAGATGCTAAGAACTATGAAGTAGGTTTTAAAAATAAATAACTGAAGATGAAAGTATATAATAATATTAGTTTTAGAAAGTCATAATGTAAAGAAAATGGAATAATACTATACTTGAAAATACACTTACTGTATTTGGTTACAGAAGAAACAAGCTAATAATTATAAAAATTAAGGGTAATTAAACTTTTTTGAAAAAGTCTGAAATGAGACTTGTTTTTCGTTTTTCAACAGCAACCTGTAAATTTTCCACACTACGTCTTTTTTCAGATGCCTCTTTCTGAACATTAGTGACACCTTCCAGCATCGCTTGGGCCAAGCTTGCTTCACTAAAATCTTTTTTCTTTAAAGCTCTCTTCAATCTTTCATTAGCTTCCAATAACAGTTTGCCTGCACTTCTACTTTGATCTGCCTCTTCTTTTCGTAGCTTCTTCAGCATTTGTTCATCATCAGAAATTTTTTCCTTTTTTGGTCGTTGTTTTTTTGTTTTCCTCTTCAGCAATTTTTTTGTCTTGTTCAGCCTTTGCAGCTTCATCTTCGAGTCTCCTTTTTTTCTCTTTCTCTATCCAAGTAAGCAATGTATTGTTTATATGCTAAACGTCCATGGGAAGGAGCTCTGGAGTTAGAGAAATAAGGTAAGGTTTGTTATCATACATTTTAAGAGCACTTTTAACAGTGATTAAAGCATTTAAAGTTCTCTCTGACATAGATGACCTGGTACTTGTAAGAGTTCTGCCTGATGTGGATAATGCTCTTTCCACATCTGCATTACCATGTTTCAGCGACAGTGAAGCTTTTACTACTCTTTCAACTGTTGGAAATCTTGAAGTGTTTACTGATGGATCAGTTTTATTAAAAAACTGAGCCCAATACAGATCTATAATTTTTTTTCGGACTCTGGTTCAGCTTATTCCAATTGTATTAGCTTCCACTCATCTAAGAGTATGTCTGTATGGATTTTCCATGGCATGACCCTAGCAATCTCAACTATATTTTGGCAGCTTTCTTTGGACAATCTCTCATTAGGGGATAGACATGTAAATTTTTTTCAACAGAGAGCTCGACACAGATGATTTGTTCACAACATGCTTAACAGATTCAACAAAATGTTTTGTGCTTGCAGACAGAAAAACGTTTTGTCCTTTTCACAAACATTTTCCAAGTTTCTTAATACCTCATCAGAAAACTGGATTTCTTTCAATGGCAGTAAATGTTCAGTATTAAAAAAAGAAGCATCAATTTTTTTTAAATCAAGATCTTTGAGAATTTCTGACTTGCAAATCCTTCCCAACAGTTTCATAGCCAATGATGACAAAACAGAATGCAAGAGATGAATTAATGGTTTTTCTTTTTGGAAGAAGCCTGTGACACTCGTAAAGATAAGTGCGCTAGAACTCGTAAAGATATGTGCGCTAGATATAACAAAGTTAAGCTTGGCTTTAATGGTAGTTTTTTTTAAACAACCTCACAATTTTCTGATATCCAGGTCTTTTCATCAGGTTGGGCCTATGCTTAGTTACATATGTAAGAAAATACTTCTTCACAGCTTCCCATTGTTCCAAAAAAATTCAAATTTCAAAAAACTTTATTCAATTATTATATAAAATTATTTTAAACAACCTGAAAATTAAAAATTTAAACAAATTATTTACCTATGTTTTCCAGTTCTTGAGTTCAATAAACTGTTTTGTAGTTAAACCACATTTTTAATTCAGTTCACAGGTAAAAACAAGAAGAAAAAAGATATCTCCCAAAGTAACCTACTTGCCCAAAAAAGTGTAAGAAAAGTGATTAAAATTGCTTAAAAAATAGTGAAAAAAAAATGACTAAGCTAAAAAAAGTGTAAAAAGTGTACCGCTACAAGCCTGTATATATATATATATATATATATATATATATATATATATATATATATATATTGATATTTGTATATATATATATTATAATATATATATATATATAATATATATATATATATATATATATATATATATATATATATATATATATATATATATATATTATATATATTTATATTTCTCCTTTTAACGTGCTTAATCCCCTTCTCAGAGGGTAACACAGGAGGACTACAGGAAATCAAACTTTAAGGCCGGTTATCCCAAGCCTAATTCATTCTTTCCAACTGCCTATGTTCTGTTGAATTCTATTGTTTCCTGCCCAATTTAATCTTTCTCACTTTAAAGTTAGAGTTTGTGCTCACTTGCAAAACTTGCGTTAATGTCATATTAAGGCCTTAACTTAATTTGACAACAAAAGTACGATAAAGAAAATTCTTTAAAAAGTTTTTTGTTTGGAAATTCAGCATAAAAAATTTTCCCTGCCGCTTCCAGTTGACTCTTTTTGGTAAATTCCTTATTTCTGATGCCAGACTTGGCAGCCTTGACGTCAAGCAAGCAGGACACAAAAAATAAAATTTATGCTATGCAAGAATTTGCTATATCCGCTTCCTAAATATTTAAACATAAGGATTATAACGGTTTTGAAGGATTCTTATATATAACTATTTAACAAAGTGTATCATACACAAAAGTTTAACTATTTATACATATGGGTTTAGTATCTATCAGTAACGGTTGAGCATCAGTCACTTTTTACTTAGGTAAATACCGGTACTAACAATTTGTTTGATGCTGATATCAATATGATACCAAAAAATTTAATGATACCGGTCAAATACTGGACTCCATCTCGCATATATATATTATTATATATATAATATATATATATATATATATATATATATATATATATATATATATATATATATATATATATATATATATATATATATATATATATATATATATATATATATATATATATCCCAAAGTTTTACAACTTTGGCTGGTTGATGGCTGAAAGGTGTAAACATATGTACAAGGAGTATAGAATCATTAAATTATTAAAATTAGAAAAAATTGCCCATTGTTAAATCTTTTTAATTTGGATACGAGTTTCTACGAGAAGAGCAGATTTCATATGATTAAGAGGCTTCAAACAACATAAAAGACAATGAGAAAATGTAGAAAAAAAAGTGAAGTAGACCACAAACATTTTTTTCAAATATGCTGGCGCACTATAATCAATTGGCTATAATATTTGCATTTTGCAATAATAATAATAATAATAATAATAATTTATTATTATTACATTTATTTCACTAACTTGTGCTCATTGACTTGCTCAGTAGCACCACAATAAAAGAAAACAACTTTATAAATTAATCCAAGAAATCCATGTAAAAGAATGGCATTAGAAAATAACATTTTAATAATTATAGTAACTTATTTTCCATATTTTTTTAGTCCTTCTTCCTTTACGAGGTTTATGGTCGAGGAAAAAAGGAAAAAGAAATCAGAATTGAAGATCAAGAAAGGAGTCTTAAAATCTTCTCTTTAGATGCCTTCTCGAAGCCGATGAAATTGATGTTTATGATATTTAATTTGAAATATTAAACCTTT
>JABUQX010076003.1:2500-28166 GCA_015478945.1 Trachelipus rathkii
GAAAACTTTATTTTATTGAAAGAAACATCTTCAGGTGTCACAAATTCAAACGGCAAAACCACGTAGAGAAAAAATTATCATCTGATTTCTTTACGAATATATAAAACAGGAACAAAATATAAATACCTCACAAATATTTAGCACAATCTTATTATTTTTAAAGTCATTACTCAAAAACCTCCTTATCCATGGGGTATATATATATATATATATATATATATATATATATATATATATATATATATATATATATATATATATATATATATATATATATATATATATATATATATATATATATATATATATAATTAAAAAGAATTTCCTAGCTGCTTTCCGCCAGCATTTATTTTGTTTACATTTTTGTAAGCACGTCTTAAATACGGTAAGCGCGGGAAATAACAAGCTTACAAAATTAAAGAAATTCCTTTCCTTTAGTAAGCATTTCTTACGATTTTGTGCTAAATTTGACAAATGGAACGCAAACTCAAGCATTTCTTACCGTTTGTAAGCACAATTTAAAAAATGTAAAACGGCTCCAATATATTTATAATATTCAATTGTATTTTCAATATTGAAAGGATAAATTGAAACTCTTGAAACTGAACCTAAATCATAATACTAATAATAATACTAATAATAATAAATAATAATAATAATAATAATAATAATAATAATAATAATAATAATAATAATAATAATAATAATAATAATAATAATAATAATAATAATAATAATAATAATAATAATAATAATAATGATAGCGCTTCTCTCTCTATGTTCAAAACTTCTTTTAACATAATTTACCTCTCTCTCTCTCATTTGTATTGCATCATAAGAGCCGGGGTTCGGTGAACCGTTCGTTAAATCTTATTTTTCTTTGATTACAATGGAAAGCGAAATGGCAGCTAACATTTATGACAAGAAAACCTTTTAATAATAACAAAATTAAAGTGTGAAGTGCAATTTTAATTCTGCTTTAACTCTTTCCATTGAAGCAATTCCCTTTTCATAGCTTTGTTATTACACTTCGTAGTTCAGTGAACTATAAAACGTGAATGGTTTTATTTATTTCTAAGAATCAACTTTTTCAATCAACTCATCTATTCAAAAACATTAAAAATTAACATGCAATATCACATTTAAGTGAATTATTATTATTATTATTATTATTATTATTATTATTATTATTATTATTATTATTATTATTATTATTATTATTATTATTATTATTATTATTATTATTATTATTATTATTATTATTATTATTATTATTATTATTATTATTATTATTATTATTATTCTTATTATTATTATTATTATTTTAATACGAATGTTTTTAAAAAATAGTATTAAAAGTAGTCTCTTAAATGAATTTTATGCAGTGGAACTCTACAATTACAGTTTCAAATTAAATGATGCGTCCACATTGATAAAATATTTCGTTTGTGTGTTTAATGTGGAATTTGGCACAAATATTTTTGCTACAAATTTGAATTTATTTCCACAAAAATTTCGCCGTTATGCATTATGGTTAGGCGCTCATAATAAACGTGGTAACTTATTTTTTCTTAAAAACCCTAGCATCTGTATGTCGAATTCTCGAGAGAATCTTCAAGATTGTACAAGTAATACTGCATAAAGCATAAAAATCAGCTATTAGTAGAAAATAGCCCAATCAAGCCTTTGTGTGGAAATAGGTTTCTAGTTCATGTTTTGTTTGTTTTTCATTTATAAACTGTATTTCAGTCCTTTAGTGGGTTCAAAAATTGTGCTGTAAAATAAGGTAATAAATTCAATATTAGCTTAATGATTTTTCTCTATTGCTTCGAGAGTATTTAAATCTTTCTGGCGCTCGAGCTCACGAATTAGTATTATATATCTTCGGCGCTAAGCTGCATTGGAGCGCGGAGGATGTTTTGAGACCAGCGTGCATGCGGCCTTCGCGGTAATAGCAGAGTGAGGTCACGCACGTCAGTCCTCTTCTCGCGTACGTAGGCGTTCTGATATATATAACTATAAAAAAATAAATATTTATTATATCTACTAAGAATATATAATAAGATAATCTA
Organism: Trachelipus rathkii; assembly: GCA_015478945.1. NCBI lineage: Eukaryota > Metazoa > Arthropoda > Malacostraca > Isopoda > Trachelipodidae > Trachelipus > Trachelipus rathkii. The sequence continues at coordinate 4,573 of JABUQX010076003.1, forward strand.
TTAGTAGTTTGGAGTTTATTAAAAGATAGGAGTATTTACTTAACAAATTTGGATTTGATGTTATACTGATTTAGTTAGTAGCCTCATGAGAGCTTACTTATATTAATACAGATATATGATTGTTAGATAATATATATATTATAAGCTGGTTTACTATAAAACTTGATAGATGTAACAGATTATAAGATTTTTCTTTGATATGATATAATAATATTGGTATCTATAGATGATATTATTACCAATAATAAATTGTATAAGTAATTTTAACAAAACTTTTTTTTATGTATATATTTATACCTAAAAGAAAATATTTTCTACTTTATGCAAAAGCTATATATAATGTATAGCTTGTTAATCTAAATAAGAGACTATAGGTATCTTTCACCGTATCACTCTTTAACGTGTCTTGTGTGAGTCCTCCCAAATGTTGAAGAGGCGTTAAAACACGGGGGACCAGCAGAAATCAAAACGTTTAAGGCCGGCTATGCCCCAAAACCAAGGCGCCACCAAACAGGTTTCCCAAATCAAAATTTCTTTTATCAGTCTTTTTGGGTAGGAGTAAGAGATCTTTTCCAACACTGCTACGTTTAGCGAAGGACTATTTCGCACACCAGCGTCAATCGTATATTGATGTGAGCGTGACTTCTACACAAGTATCTCCTCCTGCGGCATGAGGCGTTCATATATATATACTTTTATTAATGATTTTTACATATATTAGTATTATAATAAATTATAAGAAGACTGCCGTTGTATTATAATAAATTGTATTTTAAATGTTTAGTAAACTACCTAGTTTTCTTCTTTTAAGGCATATATTTATATTATACATAACTACCTAATTTATAAATAGAATTTTTGTATAAACATTAATTAAAATTAATATTATAATAATATAAAATTAATCATTAAGAATATTTAAAATGCTAAATTTTACAAATAACAAGTATTTTATAAGATAAATAAAAGAAAAGGTTTATTTATATTAACATATTCAAACGATATGAGAATATAACTATTATTTTTTAAGGAATTGTAATAATTATTAAATTTTATTATTAACAATCACATATATAACAGTTAAATAGTATAATAGAGAGTAAAGTTATATATATTAGACTAAGGTACTCTACAATTAAAGGTCTGGTTACTATATAATCAGGGTATCTTTTCTTTAATTAATCATTATTCCATATATGAAAACAATTGTGGAGATGAAAATTTGATAAATTATAGTTTGTAGTCACTTGATGAGTTTTATCTACGGCTCAACTTGAAATTGTCCTATTAAGTGAAACTATATGCGATACACGAGTATGAGAGAATCTGGTCAATTAATGTATCATGAGTATGAATTAATATTAGAATAATGTATGTATAACAGAGTAATTTATAGTCTTATCCACACTATTTTTTATAGTTGATCAATAATATAAGTAAATTTATATATATTTTATATTATATTTTATCCTATTTTTTTTATACATTAATGCAAAATTATTTCGTGAGTATGTGTATGGTGTGTGGAGTTATGTCAGTAGATATATAATATATTAATAATTGAGTATTTAAATACTTATATCTGTGAGTATTATTATATCTATAATATTATTTTAAAGATATATTTAACTGTAATAATAAGGTTTTATATAAGGTTTTAACGTTATAAAATTTCAAGTTTTAAAAAATTTATTAATCTATTTTAAGTTAGTATATATACGAAATATATAAAATTGCTAATAAATTACGTAATTATAACTATACTATTATTGGGCTTTTATTAGAGTATATTTATATATTGAGTCGATTATTTGATTGACTATTATTTTTTTTATTTATTTTTTTTTTTATTATTTATTATAAATGTAGTATTAGCTAGTGAGTATGATAAGCAGTATTATTGTCACATAATATATATATATATAGCGTACTATATGACGTACTATTTTTACTATTTGACCTATTTATAATCACCAGATATTAATAAACAGTATGGACTTGCCAATTCTATAACCCTGCCATATATTATATACCGTTTAAAGAATATTATACCTAAACATTCATCTATACTATATATATTATATCTTTAATACTAACTATATACCAATTTATATTTGCTTATATCTATTATGTCTGAGAACCCCATAATGGCTAAGAATTCCATGCTCTATATACTATATATATACTACTTAGAAAATATATTAAATATTATCCATTAATTTATTAAAATAGTACTTTTTTATATAATTATCCTCCGTATTACTATGAAAGGGTTTAGTATTAAATTACTACTATATGTTAAATACATTAAAATCAGTATCATTATACCTATATAATAACTAACAGTCCTGTAAATAATTATTACTATCGAATCTCTCATTATAACTTATATATTATCGAATGTTCTATTGATTAGTAATGTGCATATTAAATAATTATCTTTTTCACTTATCCTTTATGTAAACTAATAACATATATATATAAATTATTTATGTGATAATAATATTACTTTAGTATGCTTCTGCTACTTATAGTATTCTCTCATACAACATAAAACAGATATTTTATATCATATTATACTATATATCATATATAGATTATACCTATATAGATATAGAGTTACATATCTATATAGAAATATGATTATATATCATCTATATAGAAAAGATTATAACTATTCTGTTGGTGTGTTTATGTCATTTACCGAAGAAATATACATGTATACATATATTTACGTGAAAGAATAAATTCATACTTTGTATGTATTCTTACATTAAACGTTCGTTGATGAAATAAAAAAAAAAGCTCACATGTATGTGAAATACGTTCATGCTGCATATTAACTGTTATAAAGTAATAAAAACTAAAATTGAAGGATAAAGAAGAAAAAGGTCGTATTTTGAGTCTTTCTTTTATGTTTATTTTTAGGTCTGAATTGTTTTATCACTTTGTACCCAGTACACTACACTTCTTGACTATTTGGATCACCTTGTTCCACAAGTTTTGTAACCTTAACGATTGTTAAGGTAGGGTCGTAATAGTTGTTATTTTAGTATTTAGTAGTTTATTTTTTTTGGAGTCATGTTTGATACTTTTATTTTGTTATGAAATTAATATAGAATCTAGTAGTTTGAATACCTTATTAGTAGAAAACACTATATAGAATGTACACTTGTATTAGATTAATATTTTAAATATCTTATAATTTTTTTTAGGTTTTATTTTTATTGTGCTTCGTATAGTGAAAATATCTGGGTAAGGTGATATATTAGTTTAATGGATGTTGTAATATGGTAAGAAATTCTTGATGATTGTTGGGTACTGTTAGATTGACTGTGGACGAGACTATGGTTATAATCTAAATGTTTTTTGATTTCGGAAGGATAGGATTAATCATTTTAATTTAAAGAAGTTGAACTTGAATTTCATTACTATTACGTAGATTACACTATGGAGGATGTCAGAAACCGTTGAAATGCTATTTATCATTATTAATTACCCTTTATATTTATCTTGGATTAAATTTTATAACAAATACTTTTGGAAAAAAGAAAAATTAAACTGTTTAGTTGGAGAACTTTATGAATGTGGCTTTAGTTATTACCAAAACTTATAAAATTATCAATATTATAATGCGATTATTATCCGAGTATTAAATTACGAAAGGTTATAATTTTCACTTATATATCGCTACCAAATATAATTCACAGCTATTTATTTACATGTATTTATTTTTATATTTATTTATTCTTCGCATTAACTTATGTTATTCTGACTGCTTGCAGAGTCAGTACATTATGGAATCACCATATGGATTAATTACGTACTTATTTATTATATAATTATCCTAATACTTTATTAATAGATATTGCTTTAGTTTTACTACCATTGTAAAGTCATTCTAACACTAACACTACTAATAGAACAAATACAGACAGTCTTCTCCGTATACACGACCTCGTTCCTCCTAGCCCATATCTCCACTCCTGGTGTGACCATCAATCCTCGGTCGACCAACGACCCCACTAATACACAGTCTTCGGACCTCTACCTGCTATAACTGCTTTACTCATACCGTTTAATTCTTAACCAACGATGGCACTAAAAAAAAGTAAATTCTGCTTTAACAACTCGGAATTGACTGGTAACTCCTATATTAAACACGCACACAAGAATGGGCCTGTTACATAATTACAGAACGAGCAAGTGCTCAATCTCTTAACAGAGGGAAGTAATCCGTCACTTGAATGAACTAGTGTTTTGAAGGGCTCTATATATGGAAACATTACAGAGTCGTTTTGCGCGGGATTTGTGAGCATTTTGTGATGCGTAGAAAGATACCCTATTGTTGACGAAAAAGATCAACCAAAGCATCCGTTTGAAAAGTCCGTGATTACGCCGTAAGACTTCCCTCATGTGCGTTTACGAAAAAACAAACTCTTTTAAAACTTCATAAAAATGGGCATTAATAACTATTCAGCAAATTACTCCTCTACTACTGCATTGGAACCAGAACTTTCAAGGGGCTATATTATTAGGAGCTAAGATTCGATGATTTCCAAGAATCGATCAAGCTAAAATGTGAGAGTTTATCAATGGTTTTTTGGGCAAATGAACAAGAAGCTCCCGGAAATTTATTTGTAATAATTAAAGACTCGGGCGAAACTAATTATTTTATAAGGCCTGATAGTGTATGAATATTACTTAATTACTTATAATATTAATATACTGAACGATATATCCGTTCAAGCTTGAGACAGTGACAATATCTCTACAGTCATCAAATTGCATTCACACAACACAAGTCAATCCTATTCATAAGTATATCCAACACTCTCAATAACTCCATTCACGATAAAGGTGCTTACAAATTTACAACGGTCTCTTAGGCCTATTGGGTACAGGCTCCGGTACTATATGGATTGCAGGAAATTATAAATAAATTAAAGAATAGAAAAACTTCTTACTACGGTAATAGTCTCCTTCCTGCCTAGAATTCCATTAAAGATGGTGTTGTAATGGAAAAATCTCACTTGGTGAGGGAAGTATCATTTCTGTACTTTAACGCTATTTCTATATAATACAGCACTGTGAACTAATGCACGATCTAAATAGAGAAATACGGGCACTTCTGAGGGCGCATTTTCATTCTTTATTTAGATTTTTATATATGAGCAGAGGTCGAGTTGGTTAGCGACTTTCAACTCATTATACAGTATGTAGGTAATACGTCATATCTTAAACACAACTATCATTCGCCTTTCCATACCGGAATAACTTCAAATCTAATTTTTCACTCATCTCATTTACTACAATTAACTAGTGTAGGAGGTGAGCTAATGATTCCTCTGAGAAGCTTATTAATAACAAGAGACAATATTAGTTTATTATCTTTTAATTGTAATCTAATTTTATTTGTCTTTCTGATAGAGGCATATTCTCTTGAGCTCATCTCGTAGAGACGTGTGGGAAACGTTAGTTGATTCACACTTAGATGGAGAAAGCGGTATTGGGATTTATTGTTTATCATAACCTATTTTTGTTATATTAGATTTGTATCTTTTGTTAGTATTGTATATGTGTCTCTCACGTGGAGGCTGGTAACTATTACATGATATAAATGAAATGCCTAAGATACTGTTCCTGGTAAATTATTCAGATCTTAAACATTCCTCCGAAGTTTACACCGAATAATCATAGTCATTATTGTTAAGCATATTTTGCCAGATATGTTATATGTAATTCTATATTAAATTTAATTTAGAACATTAATTTATTAAGAGTTTTATCTATCGATAAATAAATGGACTCACTTCTTGTGATTGTATTTGTACTTTTTTTTAAGTTTTATACAATCAAATAGGAACAATAAGATTTAAATTTATTTCAATTATAATATATGTCAAGTTGGTAACATAAATTTTGTTAATTCAAGCTGAATGGTAATTTGATTTCAATATTTCGTTTAAGTCTATTGTTATGAGTGATGTGGGATTTATTGAGCTGGGATAGTTGGTGCCCATTAATATAATAGAGAATAAGATAACTAGGACTTAATTTATATATATTTTTTCTCATAAAACACTTCAATTATGTAATGAAATTTGTTAAGATTATATTAATAGTATTATGAAATTAAGTTATCTGAAGTTGCACATAATTATTATTCAGGGCTCTCGTAATTAAAAGGATCCTTCTGTCATTTATACTAACATGTAATGATAAGTAAGTTAAATATTTTCGCGGGCAGAGATTTTGGCATTTTATTCACAGAAATATCAAACGTTATCAGGAACTGCGCGAATTTAACAACAAAAAATATTTTACACGCGTTATTATAGATTTAGTCGCGCCTAATAAATTGTCCTATTGTAAAATTATTTTTGATTAAATAAATGGGTTAAAGGATAAAAGTGATAAGTCTCAAATTAAATTTTTAACCTAATAACGAAGGGTGGAAGCCCATCATACTTAAACATTTAACATGTGTGCTGGTTTCCAAATCAAGTATGCATTTAGAATCAATTGCCGGAATAAAATATCTAAGGATCCAAAATTTAGTTATTCAAAATAATTTAACCAATAATTTTGATGAATAAATAAATACTCGGTATCATGAAAAACTATTTAATATTCAAGTGGTACATTAGAAAAACTATTAGATAGATTTTTCGGAATATAGTTAATCTAATATCATCTAACAACCTATGACGTTTTAGAATATCATAGTAGTAATTAAACCATTAAATGAAGCGATAATCAAAGAGCTAATATATATCCTTTTTATTTTTTACTTAGCATAATTTTTCTGGAATATATATATATAACTATATTATATATATATACACATCTTAATTCTGCACTTAGAGAACTAGTTTTCGTTTATTATACTTCAAAAGGTTTCCTGGAACTACTTTTAGACAAAAGTAAATAACTTAATTATCTCCTTTATTTTATCCATTCATATGAAATAACTTCATAAACATGAAACTTATTGGTCATTGAAGGTGTGAAATTCAAATGATAGTGCTCTTGAGATCTAATTAGAAGATTGCATAATCTGTGCTGAGTTATTAAGGTATAGACCTCTTCAATCAGATTTATTACTTTATCGCATCTACGTTAAGTCTCGAAACTGTATTGCATAGATTTTGTCAGATAGGTATTCATTTGCTATGATCTTCCGTCATTTATTAACAATATTTAGGATTTACTCTGCGTTTGGCTCTCGTTCTTCATTTGCATTTCGTATTACTTCATCTAATTTGGTATGAAAAATGAAGAGTCCGCACATATTCTTTTTATCAATCAATATTTTATTATTTGGGGCATCATAAATATCCTAAAACTTAATGTGTCCACATAAATTAAAAATACTAATTCTGCATCTGATGAGTTTAAACTAATATGTTCAGAACGGAAAAATGATATTTGAACCTTTTTGGAGACATAAATCTGGCCGTGGGGGTAATAAAAATTTTATTGTTCCTAAACGAGGTCTACTCGTTGGTCTGAAAATCATCTTGAAAGATGAACTTTATATTTGTATTCAGGATTAAAATATTTGATAATTCTATCGTCGAAAGAAGACACAAAAATTAACAAAATTTTTTTCCTGTTGGGTTTAATTTATGTAGAGATATAAACCAATCATTACAAGTTTCTAGATAACATTACCAAACAAACAAATGACACTCAGACCTACTAAAGGATCACTCATCCCAGCCTTGTGCCAAACGGGTACCAAGAAAGAATCATGATTCTTGGAGAGCATAACAAATGAATGATACCCGCTGCAGGATAAGACCTTTTAAAGAAATTACGATGGTCCCATGCTGAAGAGACCAGTCACCCGGCAAATATCCCTGTGACGCCGGATCCGAGGACCGTCCGGTCGGATTTACTTAGTCTGTAACAGCGGACTTCGCTGATTTCTCGTAAGCAAAGATGCCTGATTCACGCATGGTGAGGTGTGAGTGACGGATTCTTCTCTGGTATGTTTTTACACGCAACTGAAAGGAGAAAATATTGTCGTCCGCTTGTGGCACTTTTAATATCCTGTACGGGCGAGAGAGTATACAAATATTTGAAAATTATTGCTTTTTTAGTTCAACATTCACGATGATAAAGTGAATTGAGGAATTTTTAAAGCTCTATGGAAAAAATTCCTTATTTCAAGTTCGTTCTGATCCAAGTAAATTTTTATAGACACACAACCGTGAAACAAACTGAATTTCACTCCAGACAACCTTAATAAAGGTATTAGCTATAAGAACAGTAATCATTATTTCTATGTAAAATATTTAAACGAATTGAATGATAACATTCTAGTCTATTAAACGTGATATCTTAATTTAGCTAATCATTCATTTATTTTGATTTATTGTTTTCACGATTGGTATTATAAATTTCTAATTAATTTAAAGATGGTCCGCAAGGATGATAGTACGAGCGAAAAGGCTGGCAGCGAGCTGACCGGAAAAAATTTTTGGAAAATTTCGGTGCTAATTAACACGTGATCTAGCGTGCTGTCATCGGCCTCCTTTCGCCATTATCCCGCACCGCTCATCAGGACTTCGAAATTCGCGCTTTTACTGATCACGGTTGATCATCACTTAAAATTGTATGGATAGAAGTCGCATACACACGGATCGCGTAGATATTGCACACCGTCAGACAATCACCTCGTGTTTTTCACCTCAGGACAAACTATTATATTTTGCGTCCTCGAACGAAGGAATATATCAGTAACTCCTTTCCACACCGTTCGCATCTCAGATAAACGGATCCACTCATCGGTGCTTCCCTGACTTGTGCTTTCGGACTTCCCACGTTTGAAAGTGGGCGGCTCGTAAAGGTAATCTCTTTGATCTTACATAGACAGTCAACGCTTGCTTCGAGACTGCAATGTGGTTCAATAAAATTGATGATCACAAGTGTATATATGCAACCTACAATTAGTCGAACTCTGACGGACAGCACGAATGCCGACCAGTCGCTATACCCGGCATACGGTAAATCGCGGATGGAGCCCACGATCACTCTAAAGTGTGTATGTTTTTAATTTTGTTTCTTTGGCGGGGAAGGAAATGTTTTTCTAAAGAATATAGATAATGGGTAGGTAATCCTCTTAAACCGCGGTTGAATAAAAGACACATACAAGTTACATACGTGCCGAACAATTTAAATCAAAAAGACTGTAGAAGCTAAAAAAACACTCTAGGGTTTATAACAGGACGGGCGTACGAGTACGGGAGCCGGATAAAGCGTCCGCCGAGAGGACATAGTCACAGGAGCAGACGCCTTACTGGGAGGCTCTGCCTACGGAATATTCAGCCATACAAGTCACATTAGGCCGTATAATGATATATTTCCTTCAGAGAATCAGTTTTTGAGGGTGCACACAGGAATCTTATTTCAATGCAGAGAATGACTGATGTACTCGTCTGAACTAACTGGCTTTCTCAAATTGTTACCCCATACGAAACTATTATCGAATGAACGGCGTAGTTGGCCCATGTAAAGTCTCGGAAGACACGTAACTGTCTCAAGGCAGGCGTCTTCCTGTGACAATTTACAACTGATTCTCGATCTTTTTCATCTACTTAATACGATAATATTAAATATTTATTGTAAAATTATGTTCATACGCTGACAAAACAGGCTTCGGTGGCTCAGGCACCGGGAACCGTTCGGCGTCAACACGGTCACTATAGTGCGCCACACAACTTAGTCTCGGGATCCGGAGCGCGGCAGTTCCTTAGGCGTTGGCAGGGAGCTATGGTCGAGCGGAGGATCTCACCGGGGTTGCACTTCACGAGTTGCCTTTCAAGAGAAATTTCTCGTTACTATTATCGAGTTAAAGCACTATTTGACACAATTGTTTTAGTACGTTTCTGGCATTAAATTTTATTTTCACCCCACCCCCCTAAAAAAATTATTTCTGGAAAAAATTTATACCCCCCAGGATCTGGCTCCGGACACCGGCACCAAGCACCGGCTCCGGCTAACCGGCTCCGGCTTGCGGCTCCGTGCTCCGGCTCCGCTCTGGCTTCGATCTCCATTTATTTGACTGATAAAATCCGAAAGAATGGTGGCGAGGATGAGAAATTAAAAAAAAAATAGATTTTCTATAATTATAAATAAAATTTTTAATCTACAACCAACCATAGTATTAGAGGTGTACCCCGAACTGGAATTTGAAATTTTTAGATTCGACACCTCTCTAAATAAATATTCAGTACTCTAAAAACCATTTAGAATTTTTAAAAAATAATCTAAACATGATGTTCAGGAGCGAATTTTTTAATAAATGCTAGATAATAAAAAAAATGGAAAAATTTATTGATTATTGAAATTCTAAATATTATGGTCTTAATATAAAGTCTCCCCTTAAGGATTTAGAATTCGAGAAACGGCAATCATTATAGCCATTACATCTGCCTGAGTAAAAATTTGAAGCATAAGGGGAGGGTGTGCGAGAGGTTGCGGTCAAGAAAAAAAGGGAACAGCAGATTCACCCAACTATAGTCCCTCATTCTTTGGAGGTCCGTCAGTAAACACTGAGTAAATTCACCGTGAACCTGCGGAATGAGCCAGGAATGAGGCTTTTAACAAGGCAGCAGGATGGCAAAGATTTGGGGAGAGAGGTCAAGCTAAGCAAATGGTGGGAACGGGGAAATAGCCAAGGTCATAGATACCCTAATGCTCGTAAGAGAAGACAGCCACCTTTCGAGCAGAAGGGATGTTAAGGAAATTTGGGAGTTATGAAACCGCCGTGTATTTTTATGAACCATGGTGAGAAGAAACGGTATTTGGGTTTGAAAACGAAAGATAAACTAGTGCACATGATTTGTAAAATTCTCTTCGAAAAGACGAAGTGAATCAGGTATCCACTTAGGCTTCAACTTACAACGCTCACCCGGGACGGGACGATCGGAAGTCTCCCAGACTGGTAGATACGGATTGCAATCTTTTGGAGTGTGAATCTAACAGGTGCAGTAGTAAGTTGTGGAAGGTCTGAAAGTAGATACTGCACAGGTGACCCCATAAAGTCCAGTTTCGAATCGGATTAGGGCGATGTAGAGGCCTGTAAAAAGGATTTGCGATCAGCACCCCAAGCGCGCAATGACAAGTTGTTTTCAGTTGTTGGATATGCGATGCATATGTTAAGTGGTCATCTAGAATAGAGTCCTAGAAAATTGACTTGTGAAGTAACAGGGAATGGGCGAACCATCATGAGGTTAGGTTCGCTGGAAGAAGGTGGCAAGAGCTCTTCGATTTCCTTTTTCTTAAATAAAAATCACTGCTAAGGTTTTGATGGGAGATAAATGGAAACCATGGGAGATACCATAAATATTCTCAAGGTCCAGTTTTATGCGGTACGGAACCAACTAGACAACCAGGCGTAAGCACACAATATGCACCCTAGGTGTTTGTATAGTTGGCTAAAAAAAAAAAGTGTCATAATTATGCTTTCAAACTTTATGTGCAATAGAATATAATTAAAGACTTGTACTCAAAAAATTTCAACATGAAATAGTGTGCATTACTAACTTGGAAGGGTGGTGGGGGAGAAGTAAACGGATCGAATAGTGGAAAACCCCAGGTCGATTCCTAATTGAGTTACAAAACTAGAAGCAAAACAAGAAACTGGCGACCGTAAGACAGTGTAGATTTTATGAACAGAAGAAAGAAATAAAGGATAATTACCAAGTTTTTAAGCAATTTTACTCGCTCTTAAAAGAGCTGGTGCAATCGTGAGGTAAGCACCAGTAACATCAGTAGGGAACACAAAGAACATAAAAACGAATCCGCAACGGAAGTCAACATCCAAACGCATTGATATGGCCGAGTCCAAGGGACTCGATGCCAGTCAAAAGAGAAATAATAAATTGATGCTTCCCATTGTGACAAATGAGATCACTTCCAAAGTATTGCACATCAGAGAACAGTGGTAAGGATGGAGAATGTACGCCGTCATAATCATGCGGCCTATCTAGTAATGGAAGAATATCCCCTCCTACCCCAAAGTCAATTTTAAATTCATCCAATTACGTATTTGAAAATGACGCAATACCTTTTAACATGTTTTGATTCCAATCCCTGAGCCTTATGACGTTTTCCCATTGACGGCAAAAGCAATTAAATCATGCTCTAAGAATTTTTATATATATTATATTTAATATATTAGTAGTGCTTGTACACGGTATTATACTATCACCCTATGATAATTATTCCTACTTACCATACATTTATGTATATTGATAGTACATTGTTCGCCTTATTTTAATATAAGTCGGTATTCGATTCTGGTAAACGAAATAAATAAAAAAAAATAACAAATCAAAGATATAAATTCAAAATTTGAATTAAATATTATTTTACTCATATAGACCAATTTAGCATAGTTCTATATACAAACTAGTTGAAGTTAGTAATATGATATGTATATATATATATATATTAATTAATGTTATTTAAAATACAGGTCATTAATTATTATTATACGAATTAAATTAAAATATATAATAAATATATCAATATATAAATAAAAAAATATAAATTTTGGTTCTTGATCCAAAACTTCTCTCAGGTGTATCACAAATTTTTTTTCAACTTGAACCAAAATTTTACTCAAGATGGAGTACTAAATACATTGAAAAAAAACTTTTAAATACCACATAAGAAAAACAAAAAAAAATGCTTCAAAGAGCAGAGAAAAAAAATAGATGTAAAAAGGAAAAAAAAAAAAACAATTTCCTTCCCCCACTCTAGAGAGCTTTTATACTGGAAAAAAATTAAAATCAATGGAAGATTTCGATTCGTATTGAAATCAATATTCGGATATAACATATTTTTTTTGTTTTTGTTGTTACAGACTAAGACTTCAGACTGATAAAGCGCATAAATATAAGTATGAAGTAGGGAGGTATATGATGTATGCTTTGTGTCGTATTGGCTAAAAAAGGGGGGTTTATATAAACTAATTTTTTTAAAAAATATAGCTAATTTACGGATAATTCAAAACAGAAAGATATGAGGACATTAATAATCGAACCACTCCCACAGCTGTACAATGATGGATATCCAGTTAATTAAATTATAATTTAAAATAAAAAGATTACAAACCAATCTTTTTAAAGTGACACTATCGGTATCAATTCACAATACATACCCGATCATTTTACCTTTGGGCACGCCATGTCCAAAAAATTGAAACCTATAAACAGTTATGACAATGATGTTCGGAAGTTCAAATTGTTGGGTATGTTAAAAAATGATTTTAATAAGAGAGATGCAACTCGTCCAACTCAATTTACTCTATACATTTCATAAAAAGTGGAGGAACAATCCAAAAATAAGTAAATTAAAAATTAGTCTAGGAGAATTTCAATTTTGCCAATTTTCATCTCTCTTCCAGATAATTGGAAACAAAAATCTACACGGAAATAGTTTTTGTTTTCCGATATGGTATAGAGTAGATAAGGAGGCATAAACCTAAAACTTTTACCTACAGAATACATCTATATACGAAAGCTTTGTTTTCAAGATCGAGCCATTCAAAATCAGCAATTCATTTAAGGACCAAATGTCAAATGGTTTGGTACAAAGAAAATTACTCTGGAACAAAGTTTTGAAAGTTGGCCAATTAGGCCTATATTACCCCAAGAGATTTTCAATTTTGACGATAAGTTAATCTCATTTTTTATATGATTTTCATAAATATTTTTCAATCATAATATTTTGAATACTTCTATACAGTAAATTACAATATATTTAAAAAAATATATCTTTCATAATTACATAAAACCTATAATAATACTACTAATAAAACATATTCTACAAGGAAGTCTATTAAGATTTAAAGATGCATAAATTTCGAATTCAGATGCACTTTTAATTATCAAAATCTATAAAGATTTGTTAAAAAGTATCATTTGTTAAAAATAAAGAAATTCTTTCAATTATACATCCATTACAGTACATATCGCTATATCTTACAGATGGATGAAACCAAAGCTAGTATAAATGGATTATTCTGTACGAAACTAAATTTTCAGTTTTTTAAGGAAAATTGTTCAATTCTTTACAAAAAGATCCAGCCTACGGAAAGGTCAGATGTTAAAAAAAATCTGTCCTGAGCCGAAGGTATGAAAATTGTAAAAATATCTAACTTTATTGCCCAAGGAAGATCTAATATGACTAACACTTTGGTGAATCTGTGGTGATTTTAAAATTAATATATTAATTTTATGGTATTTATTATTTTATTAGATAGTAAAGCAGTAGTAGTAGTGTAGAGTATGAGTATAGTATATATAGAATAAAGTATATGTATACAATTTTTATTAACATTATAATATCATTTATGTGAACAATTCCAGATCAGCATAATTGTCCTATGAATTGAGCTGAACTGAAAAACAATATTGCATCATTATTAATATATATTATATAATATATCAATATAATATATATATATATATATATATTATAATATAATATATATATATATATATATAATATATATATATATATTATATATATATATATTTGAAGGTAAAGCTGTAAATTAAAATTAACCAATTTAGGTTCAAAGAGAGGTAATCAATAATATTCACAATAAGAATAATATAATAAGTTAAACTAAATATAATTATATTATATATATATATATATATATATATATATATATATATATATATATATATATATATATATATATATATTTATTATATATATTTTGAAGAGTAAAGCTGTAAATTTAAAATTAACCAATTTAGGTTCCAAGAGATGTATCATTTAATAATACATAATAATAATAATTAATAATAATAACTAATAAATAATAATAATAATAATAATAATAATAAATAATAAAAAATAATAATAATAATGAATATTTTAGTACAATGAAATAACCCTAATTACAACTCATTACTAACAAATAATTTCAATATTTTAAAATACAATGAACTGAAAATGGGCTTTTCAGGGAATATTTTATTTTATTATGTCTTATTAAAACTAATGTTCATATGCATTTCTATCTTTAAGTAGAAAAATTATTAATTATGATAGTTTACATAATATAATTAATTTTAATCCTAGCTAGCCTATTTTTTTAATAACTATAAATAAAAAAGAGTAGTTAACTAATGGTAATATTTATACTAAATAATAGTGAAAAATTAAAAATCTGAAACAAAATAACTATTTTACTTAATAATAATAATAATAATAATAATAATAATAATAATAATAATAATAATAATAATAATAATAATAATAATAATAATAATAATAATAATAATAATAATATAATAATTGATGATGAAAATAATAATAATAATAATAATGTTTAAGAATAATGATTACGCTTATTTAAATTAAAAATATTATATCAATAATAATAATAATAATAATATAATAAATCAATAAATAATATAATAATAATATAATAATAATATTTCAACAAAAGGAGTAATAATAAAAATATTTGGTAATATTGGTATTCTTAACATTAAATCATCATAAACAATATCGTTTATATTAATGAGAAAAACTATAATAACAACAGTAATAAGTTATAGGTAATTATCAGCATCTGTTGTGGAAACCAAATTAAGGAAGATTGAACTTGTGCACGTTTAGTATTTTGATCAGTAGAAGATTTTAACACGCTTAATATAGAAACGTAAACCCGAGGGTGGGTGACTTATTCCATTCTTCTATACACTTATACGAGATGGCCCTTCGAGATTTAAAATAATAGTAAATATTTAATAACATTTTCTCTAATTTTTTTTACCATTTGAGATTTTCAAACTATTGTGGTCCATACTCATGATAGGTTGTCTCTTTTGTTTCATCATTACCATTCTGGTTTGTGGAATATGAATAGGGACTGGAGATCTCATAATGGTTTGAAGTCGTGGGATTACCAGGATTGCTAGAATGTAAATAAGCATATTTAACTACTAAATTATGGACTTCATTCCGAAAGATCATTTTGTCCAGACCTTTTATTTTACTAACGTGTGGGAGCAAGCTTTCGAAAAAAATTAGGTCTTCATCACGTTTTATTTCTTTATTTTTGGCACTTCTTTTTTCTTCCAAAATCGACAGTTTTCGTTTCTCTATTTCTACAAGTGTGTTCATTTGGTAATTCCTATCCATTTTCGTTTTTCTTGTGAATGTGGTAGGGTTATTAAAGGGATTTGAATTGGTTTCAGAAATTTCTGTATCTTTTGTCATCTCTTCTTGGGATGGGATTTCTGAATTTTCTTCAAACGAAGTCTGACAGTCGTTTGAAATATCAAATTCGTTTGCAGAAAGCAGGTCTCTTTGAAAATTTTAATTCCTATATCCTTTAGTTAGCAGCTTAGTTGACTCTTCACCGCTCTCATCCAGTATTTTTCTTTTTAAGTTTCCAGTACACTCTCGCTGAATAAACTGGATTCTTAAAAATTCCATGACTTTTAAATATGGCCATGTTGATTTGTATATAATATATATATATATATATATAATATATATATATAATATATAACCTATATAATTAAATAGATATATATATAAATATATATATATATATATATATATATATATATATATATATATATATATATATATATATATATATTATATATATAATATATATATATATATATATATATATATATATTATATATATATATATTTATATATATATATATATATATATATATATATATATATAATATATAATATATATATATATATATATAATATTACGGTATACTTATATATATATATATTATAGTATATATATATATATATATATATATATATATATGATATATATATATTACGGTATATATATATATATATATATATATATATATATTATATATTATAGTATATAATATATATATAATATATATATATATATATATATACGGTATATATATCATATATATATATATATATATATATATATTATATATAATATATATATATAAATATATATATATATATATATTATAGCTTATAATAGTAATAAGTTGCATAGTAATTAATCCACCATCATTGAAAATAATTGGAAATAAAAATCTACACGGAAATAGTTTTTGTTTTCCATAAATATTTAAGCATTGATGAAGCTATGATTCCATATTACCAACTTTTACCTATATAATACATCTAATAACCGAATAGGCTTTTGTTTTCAAGATAGAGCCATTCAAAATCAGCAATTCATTTGGACCAAATGTCAAATGGTTTGGTAAACAAAGAAAAATTACTCCTGGAACAAAGTTTTTAAAAGTTAGCCAATTAGGCATATAAGATTTAAATATACTTACCTAATGGATAAGTTATAAAATGAATATATATTTTTCATGATATTTTTTAATCATAATTATTTTTGAATATTCTACATCAGTAATTACAATAATATTTAAAAAAAAATCTTCAAAATTACATTAAACATAATAATCTCTAATAACATAATTCCTAACAAGGAAGTCTAATTGAGATTTATAAAAATCCCATAAATTTTCGTATCAGATGCACTTTTAATTATAAAAATCTATAAAGTTAGATTAAGAAAGATCAATTTTGTTAAAAATAAAGAAATTCTTTTCAAAACGCATTTTTAGGAAATAAAAAATTATTTCTTCACAGATGGATGAAAACTAAAGCAAATATAAATGGAATTTTTTTTTTTTAGAAAACTAAATTTTCAATTTTAATAAGGAAAAATTTCATATTGTTTACAAAATAAAATTAGCCTCAAAGGTAGAGCAGTTGGCAAAAAGACTTGGGCTGATCCGCAAGATTAATGAAATTGTAAAATATCATCTGACTGCGCGCCGGTACCGAAGCAGAATAAATATGCTCATTTAAAACAAATTTATTTTCTATTGGATTTTAAAATTTGATTATATTATATTATTTATTATTATTAATTATTATTATCAATATTAATTGATTATATATTATTATTATTATTATTTATTATTTATTATTAATTAGTAGTATTAGTAATATAATGTTAGTAAGTAAGCAGTATAATATGCGAATAAAGTATCTGATACAATTACTTATTACTTATTTATCATTTATAGTGAACAATTCAAATCCAGCTTACAATTGGCGCTATGAATTGATGCTTGACTGAAAAAAAATATTGCAACATTATATTATATATATATATATTTATATATATATATATATATATATATATATATATATATATATATATATATATATATATATTATATATATATATATATTATATTATATAATTTATATATATGTATATATATAATATAATATTGAAGCTACACTGTGAAATTAAAATTAACAATTTAGGTAAGATATTATTTTTTAATCAATAATAAATAATAATCAATATAATAATGAATAAAATAATAATAATAATAATAATATAATAAAAATAAATATTTTTTTTTAGTCAGTCATAAACATTACAAAATTACACTCATTACTAAAAAGAGCAATTTAATATTAAATACAATGAACTGAAATGGACTCTTCAGGGGACGTTTTTGTCCTTTGAGCCCATTGAGTATTATACTATGTTTCATATTGAATTTTATCTTTAAGTAGAAAAATTATTAATTATGATAGTTTACATAATATAATATAATTTTAATCCTAAGCTAGCCTATTTTATTAATAATATAAAAATAGTAAGAGTAGTTAACTAATGGTAATATTTATACTAATAATAGTGAAATCAATAGTAAAAACAAAAAACAACTAGAAATTAATAATAATAATAATAATAATAATAATAATAATAATAATAATAATAATAATAATAATAATAATAATATTTCAATAAGAGGAGTAATAATAAAAATATTGGAATATTGGTATTCTTAATATTAAATCATCATAAACAATATCGTTTATAATAATGAGAAGAGCTATAATAACACCAGTAATATGTTATAGGTAATTATCACCATCTGTTGTCGAAACCAAATTTAAGGAAGATAGAATTGTGCACGTTAGTATTTGGAGAGTAAGAAGATTTTGATGCTTCTAAGAGAGAACCCGTCAGTGGCGTACCTTGAAGATTATAATTGGGTAGGCAGCTCTCTCTCTCTCTCTCTCTCTCTCTCTCTCTCTCTGCTCATATTATATATATATATATATATATATATATATATATATATATATATTATATATATATATATATATATATATATATAATATATAGATATTATACTATTACTATTATTATTATTATTATTATTATTTATTATTATTTATTATTATTATTATTTTATTATTATTATTATAATAATATAATATAATAATAATAATAATAATAATTAATAATAATCAATAATAATAATAATACTAATAATATTAATAATAAACAAGAGGGAATCTTCTCTGAACATTGACTTTATTTTAATAATAAAGAAACCGTAATGCCTTAAAAGATTTTTTTAAAATTAAAATTTTTATTCTTACATTATTTTTTTTAAAATCTATTTTTTAAAAACAAAATCTAACGTAATATTTTAATGCACTATTTTATTTATTTTAATTATATTAAAGATTATTTATTATCTCTAAATGCTAATAAAAATATATATTTTAATAACCATAGCAATGGACTTCAAAGATAAACATGCTGGCTGCCATCACTTTTTGATACGTAAGAAAACCTTGTCGTATATATATATATACTATATATATACTATATATATATTATATAATATATATATATATATATTATATATATATATATATATATATATAATACATATACTATATATATATATATATATATATATATATAATATGATATATATTTATATATATATATAAAATAGGATTCAACGTTTGGCTCAGTGGGTTAAGGCGAGCGTTTGGCTCACCTTAAGAACATTGGATTCCCTCTCAAGTATGGGTTTCGAGTTCTAGTTCGGCCACGTGAACGCGAACGGACACAAAAAATTTGTCGTTAGTAGGAGATTTTCGCATTTTACGTATTGGCAGTTTACGACATAGTGCAAGTTACACTAATTCTCAATACAACAACACACTTCACTACCAACCATGCCAACACAATTACAACAGAACAGTCTATTCACAAACAAAAATCCTCTTCTCATGCTTTCTCGATTGGAAAAGCAGCGTACTATGATGCGAACCACGCCTTACGGTGGCTAAGCATTCCGACCTCGTCGCGCTGAAGCGGGCCTGCTATCGGGCCTACATATTCCTGCACCTTCCACTTGGTCAGAAACCATACAAATTCTTTCCCTGACCAATTACCTCGGGATTAAGAAGGCTTATGTGGTTAATAATAAAATAACAATAAATATATATATATATAAATAATATATATAATATATATATATATATATTATATATAGTATATTATATATATATATATAATATATATATATATATATATATATAACATTATTATATATATATATATGTACGATGTTTCCTTTTTACGTCTGGCAGGCGGGTATGTTTGCTGGCTGACCATTATAATACAATAGGAGAAATTAAATTCTTAAGTACGCCGATAACAAAGAAATTAACTTCTTAGGAATGAGGGTAAGGAGCGAAAAATTTCCAAATTAATTTTAATAATTATAACAGTTAAGTTGTTTTTTTTTTTTTTTTTTTTTTTTTTTTTATAACTCTATTATTTTGCAATTTTATCTAAAATTTTAATGATGCAACTGATATAACATTTTATTTTATTTTATTAAAAAAAGACTCAGAATATTTGGGTAAGGAGCGTACTACCCTAATGTATACGCGCCCCTGGTCACAACTAGTAGAAATGGTTGCGCGGCAGACGGTCTCGAGACACAGTCTATAGACCGTCTAGAGACACCGTTCTTTGTCACGTCTATTTCTCAGTCTCATCTTCGCAGTCCACCATGGAGGACATTGTTTTGTGTGGAATGAGTTCCTGCTTAGTGCTAATTACAGGTGAAAGACGACAGCGAAAGCGTAAAACGTTGGTGGAACGCGGGTGTGCCGAAAAGGCCTAGGTTCGGTAAGCATTATAATAAATTAAAGACTGGAAAGTCGCCCATGGGCATCCGGCTGACGCCTGCTGATTTTGAAGATTTGCTTCTGATGGTTGGAGGGATAATAATGAAGCAAGATACACAATTTAGAGAAACCATCCCAGCTTCTCTTCGACTGGCAGTCACACTGCGTTTCCTAGCAAGTGGAGACTCATTCACGAGCCTGATGTACACCTTCAGAATATCTAAGCAGGCAATATCGCAAATGGTACCAGAGGGTTTGCGACAGCGAATATCTCATCATCTAAACAATATGTAAGGTACTGAATAAAACAATTAATATATAATTAATATCATTTTAATACCCAATTTTTAATTACGCGGCTGCTGAAGTTGAACATGTCCAACTCCTTCTATACCACCTGCAGTTGGTGTAGAAAGATTTGAGCAATAACTGTCTCGCGAAACGTATGATGATGGGGAATGTGAGGCAATTGATGACATGGAGGTGGAAGGTGTATGTGGCGTCTGAATGAACGGAATTTCAGCAGCTAGTTGGCCCATGTCCAATCGAAATAAAATATCATTGATATAGCGCTGAGCCAAAGAGACCTCCACCCTAGGCCTGTTACAATTTTTCACTTTATTCGCAACATATTCCCCAAATACCGAACGCTCATCTCTGGTAGTAACAATTTCTGCTAGAGACTTCATGCAGTCGACAGCTTGTTGTGCAAGGGAGTCCTCATTCTTTCGGACGCGTTTATTAGGTTTTTTTGGTGTTTTGAATGGTAGGCTGTCGTCCTCACGTTCCGCATCCACATTTAGAGCTTCTTGTTCCTGACTATACCAGTATCCAACAAGCTGTCCTGAAACAAAAAGAAATCATTTTACAATTAAAAGTTGTCAAGAGCTTAGGAGAATTTTCCTTTATTAAAAATATCACATTGTTTCCTCAGATTCCACCAAAAGTTACTGTAAAAAATATATTCAGAAATTGTGATTGTTTTTTATTTATTTTTTTCGTTTCAGAGACCGACTTCTGAAGCTACATGGAAAGATATTTCCCAGGAATTTCACTGCATAGGCAGTATTGATGGTAAGCACGTCAGATGGTGGCCCCACAACACAGCGGGAGCTTGTATTTCAACTACAAAGGCACCTTCAGCATTATGTTCCTTGGCGCTGCAGACGCCAACTACAAGTTATTGTACGCTGATGTTGGATGCCAAGGACGTATTTCTGATTGGGGTGTTTTTAAAGAAAACTAGCTTAGAAGTGGATCTAATATATATATATATATATATATATATATATATATATATATATATATATATATATATATATACTAACTATATATATATATATATATATATATATATATATATATATACTTTCTATATATGGGGGCAAGGTAAGGATACATGGCCCCCACTAGATTTTTTAATTTCAAGAATTTTCCACTGAAATATTTTTTTAGGATTAAGGTTAAAACAATATATATATATATATATATATATATATATATATATATATATATATATATATATATATATATATATATATAATATATATATATATATTTAAAGCCCTCTTTTTTTTTTATCTTGAGATACTTTGTAACTGGAAATGTAGGGGAGGGTCATGTCTACGCTGCCCTCCTCCCCACACTTGTAATGACGCTCATGCCTCCATCTATACGTTCGTTGTTGCTCCAATCCAAGAGTCGTATTACGTTTGGAAATAATTCTGAACAGTATGTATTTTTTTAAACGAGGTGTTAAGACTTTAGATGTATAATAGCTTTTATTTGTTCTAAATCATAATAGGAATTGTACGATGAGATACTGAGAACTGTTGATGGGAAGGAAAGTTCGCATGTAAGCTTGGGAAGCAAGGTAACTGCATGTGTGGGTGGGAAGCCGAAAGAAGTAGCAGGGGTGGGTAAAAATATTATTATATGGATAAGTTTATAATTAAAAGGCCTAGAAATGATAACGGTAATTCACTTGTGATTGAACAAACTACCGACTCATTTAGTGGTAGTTCTAGTAATGTTGATGATAATTCAAATGGTATTGAGGTCAATCCTGTTAATAAACTAAATTTAGTAGTGTTGCTACTTGGGATGCAACGTACCAACAGGAAAATTTCCTGAATATTGAAAATTACATAATTGGAACCAATATTAAAGATGGATTAAAGTTGGACTTATTAACGAAACTGTTCAAACCCCCAATTACATAAAATTTTAGATGTTGAAGAAGGAAAGAGGCCTTTTCTTTATGAATGGTTAGATCTACACAATTCTTGGCTAGTGTATTCTAAAATATTGAAAGGACCGTTTTATAAATTGTGTGTCTTATTTAGACCTTTATCAAAAGAGGTATATTTGGCTCATTTATCGAAAAACCATTTGGAAAATATAAAGACACATGCATTCACGTGCTAAAGCCCATGTAAATTCAGAATAGCATAAAGATGCCTCAGTAGCAGCAAAGAATTTCAAACGAATAATATTAAATAAGCGTGTTAGTTTGGCTGAACAACTTCTGCATGATTCTGAGC
>JABUQX010076004.1:0-40939 GCA_015478945.1 Trachelipus rathkii
CACAATGGGAAAGTGGAAATAATTATAATACTAAATTAAGTTTGATTAGGGCCAAGATTATCATATTAAGTTATGGTTTAGGTTTTTTCTTACTATTTACTTCAAAATAATTTTAAAAGATGTAAAGCAATATATTATAGATCCAGCTTTATTTTTACTACACAATACAGGTTAAGTTAATTTGAGCCTTTTATATACAAATAAAGAGGTGTTCGGTTTAAAGCCAATCCGATAGGATGAAAACTCACTTTTACCAGAGTAATAAACATAACCAATATATATATATATAATTTATATATACAATATAATTTTATAAAAATTTCTTATAACTATTATATATATATAATAATATATATATATAAAGGATTATACGAAATAATATATAATAAATAAAATAGATATAGAATTATATAATATATATTGAAGTATAATATAATAATATATAAATTATACTACGTCAGGATCTTCAGTTTCGTGACCCCGGTTGTAGGTTTGTGTTGCAAAAGGAACTATCTATATCCACAACATGCTATAGTGATCAAAGCTGTTGTTTAATTATCTTTTTTATTCCTTAATAATTTTTTTAATAATGATTTAAATATTTAATAAAATTTTAATATTTGTTTAAACTTAGTATGATGAATAAATTAAGATATTCCCAAATGAGAAGAGCAAAAGTTGTTGATAATAATATTAATATTAAAAAAGTCATAGATATAGTAATCATTATTTATTGTTGAATATGAACTACATAAACAAAATAATTTATTATGCAAACAGCGGGAATGATTCCACAGATGCGATACTAACCGAGGAATAAATGTTTCATGCACAAATCGTGCGCGAGCGCTTTTATTCCTACGGATTTGTTTGCAAAGAAAATACAAACATTATATATCGTATAACGGCAACGAAGAACAGTTTGAAACTTTTGAAAACACAATGTATTTTTGTTATTCGCTATTCTTGTCGTTTTTAGTATTCATTTATAAATTCATTGACACTCATGTATGTACTGAAGTGACCAACAAAGTAATAACGTTAATTATTTGTGATGTACTATATTAAAATTTTAAATATTGTAGAACTATATCAATTAATTATAATCGCTCTTGTAAATAAATCTTGAACAGTGCCGTGAAAAATTTAAATAGAGGATAATTAAAATACTTAATTGACTTTTTACTTTGAAACGATTAATTATATTGAAACATAAAAAAAAAAAAATATATAAATATTAAAAATCTTGAAACTAGGCTTTGTTCATTTGAATAATATCGTCTTACTTTTTAATGTGAAAGAGAATACAATCAAGCAAAGGAACACAGGATTTTCAGCAGTAAGCAATGATTCTATCAAATGGAGAGAGTTCTAAATCATGAATCTAATTATTTGTAATTATGCAAGATGAAATGATATTAAAAGTGGCGACACAAACAGCACACACATATATATATATATATATTATGACCATATCTAGGACTCTAATCGCCCACTCACGGAACTGGTGGCTCTGCGATTAAAAAAGAAATATTTTCGACCAGGTAAGATCATCTGATGTTCACAAATAATGAAAGAAAATGTTCTAGGGTCCAAAATGAATTTTACTTAAATTATTTTTTCTTTTTTTTAACTGGTTTTCTATTGTCGCAATGTCTTTTTCCTGGTAATTAACTGACTGTTATTCTTTCTGGTATTAAACTAGGCAAATGTAGGGGGCCGAGCCGCGGGAACACAGGGTGCCGGGGCACGTTTTCTCATACCCCGGTAGGGGATGGGGCGGAGGAGAACCACCGCGACAACACCCCAAATACCAAAGAGGCGGCGGGTGTCCCGGAGACCTCTCCCCGGAGGGGGGGAAATAAGTCTACCCCGTAGTTACCACGCACAGGCCCGACGAGACCCCGACTCCTACATCGGTGCGGTATACCCTTCGGGGTATTCTTTTAATATGACATAATTTTTTCCTTAACTGGAACATTTGGTTACACAGAATTCCAATAGGAGAGATTTATTAACCTCTTTCGCTGTAGCTGAGTTGGTTAGGTCTTTTTGAAAGATACTATTGTTTTTTGTTTCTTTCTTTTTGATCATTTTTTGATAACACCATCCATAATCTTCTCAAAAATACGTCTATTTCATGTATCTAGAGGCTTAACCTGTGAGAAATTTATGTTTTTTTGATTTCGCACAGACTCTCTATTGCCGTTTATGATGTGGCGTTAAGTAACTTTTTAAAGCCGAACCACTATAGTAATAATGTATATAATATACTATTATTTATAATGAAGTTTACTTATATATGATAAGTATATATTGTAGTATATATTATATCTATATAATAATGAGTAGGATACTATATTAGTAGAGTATTATATTGTTATTTATATGCTGTAGAATTATATTGATATGTAGGGCAATATATATGTGTTTGGCCTACAGGAGACCAGGAATTTATTGACGGCGGGTATTACGGTTATCTCCGCACCTTAGAGGGGCGGGAGGTCGAGTCGACAACTCAGCACCTTGTGTATTGAGCAACGCAACCAGGTTTTCCCGCTTTTGACCGCAACCAAAGAGGGGAACGTTTAGCGCAAACTGAAAGCAAACTCTTTGTAGTGCACACCACGTCTCATCTTAGGCACGCCTCTCTTTGCTAACAATGGCGACCCCGGCATGCATACGGAGAGCGGCAAAACCACAGCGCTACGCGAAAATCAGCACCTTAAAATTTTGCGCACCAACGCAACGAGCAAAACACTGGATTAATATATATCCAATATCTTAATATTATATAAAATATAACTAGCTATTCAATTATATTATTAAATAGTATATACATATCACAATATATATATAGATCACTGATATATATATATATAGGATAAATAACTCCTTGAGTGAAATCTTTCAACTTACCAGGATTAGACTCCCGGGCCCTCAGCGAACGGTAAGGCCAAAGCGTGGTCACCTACTCAACACTGACAGCTAAAAAAGATAGCGACTTTAAGCCTATGAAAGAGGTGATCTATTCATATAATGGAATAAGGAGCCGACTATGTCAGGACAGATACCTAAGCCACCGCACTCCGCTGCACTCGCGGTAAATCAGTGTAACAGGACCCATGTAAGGGAAACCACATCTTAGATCGAGTATAGGATTTGTGATGTAAATACTAGCTAATTAAACTGCAGGGGTTTCAATTTGTTATATCGAACTAAGTAATAACTGGCCTTGGAAGTGAATCTTCACTTACCTAGGAAATTAGATCTACGGCTCAGCGATTAGAGCATGTGGTATTGGAAGTTGTAACAAGTCTTGGCATACCGTTTCGCTGAAGGGCGGCCCGGGATCTAATCTGGTAGTGAAGATTCACTCCAAAGGCAGGTTATTTTAATCTATACAAATTGAAAAACTGCTGGACTTATACGAGTGCCAGTCATTTACATCTAATACAAATTGCATACTCCGATCTAGTGTGGGTCTCTTACACTGGGTCCTGATCGTATCACCTTCTGACCCTCTCGAAGTGCTAGGGAGAATTTTCTGCTGTTTTGCCTTGAGTTGTCGAAAACTGTACTCTGGACATTTTCAACTGAACTAGGCGGTCGTTATTCCATATGACATAATGATGACTTACTCTTTCATTTAGGTTTAAGTTCGCGCTCACATCATCTTTAGCCTTTAGCTGCGCTCTGAGTGGTACACATATATCGCCTATAGCCATTAGAGAATCCGTTGGGCGGGGGCCGGGATCCTAATCCTGAGTAACGCTGACAGATTCACTCAGAGTTTATTTTAATCTATACTCAATTACCGCACTCGCCGCGCTCTCCTAAATTGCAGTCATTTACATAGTAATTAAAATATTTATATATATATATATATAGTTATCTATATACAGTATATATTTTTATATACACCCATAAAGTAAAAACTAATTTAATTATAACCGTAGAATATACATATTATAATTTATACTACATATATATAATTATATAGATATAATTAACTTTATATAGATATTCTAAGTATGGGAAGAGAAGTAGCTCGCTCCGAAGAGATATAATGACCACATTATGAGGGCATATTGGGTAATTTTAAGGTACCATACTCATGCATCCTCCCAGTGCCCCATCTTTAAGAGTGTTTCTTCTAAATTGTACTCGCTTATTGACGCTCCAATCCCTCAGACATATTATTTATTAATTAATATTGGTTGGTAAGAAAAGCTCTCCATGCTATCACGCAATAAATACAATTGACAGCAACACTCACTTTAAAAGAAAGATAGTAAATTAAATATTGGGAGAAAAAAATGTTAGGCAGACACCACCAGGCGGTATTCCACGGCCACCACGCCTTGGGCGATTTGCTTTCTCAATAAAATAACCCTTATAAAACACCCTACTAATCCATCACAAATTAAAGGGCCATTGACTAGCCTACAATCTTGGGCTGATGAAAAGAGCGTGCGAGTCAACACCGTAGAAAATTGCCGTACCTGTTGTGAATGTACCGGATCCGAGGTACGTCCTTTCGTACATTATAATTTTTGGCTGTCACCTTCTCATACAGGTTTAAATTCTAATGTTAATTTTGTTGAACATCACCTCTCCGCCCTCCTAACACACTCATCTCTTATTCTTTAAACGAATCTTGGGTTTATTAGAGCCATCTGACTTCAAAACTCAATACTACTGGATTGACATTCTCCTACTATGACAACTTTCTTTAAATTTTTCAGCCCTAGCCGCCCGCTCACTCACGCTGTATATGATCAGCCAAATGTTGTTTTGATAATCCCCGGTGTCTTTGATTTTGGAGTTTTCCGAATATTCTATCTCAATGACCTCAAGCTAACCTGATTTAATGGGGCAGGAGCTTTATCCTCGGACCCCCTACTTTTTCAAGGGTAAAAATCAATATTTTTCACATTTTTTTTTATTATCTAGATTCACTCTCACCACTTCCTCCCTAAAACATCATGGTGTACATTATTTCTTTTTAACAATTCTAAAAATGGTTCTTATCTAGATACCTTGAAATTTTATTTTAGGAAGGTCGTCGAACTAACACAATTCTCAAATTCTCAAAGTCAAATTGGTATTCCAGGGATATTGAGAGTTTAAGTATTTTAAAAAAAAAGTTTTATTTATAATTATAGAAAAATCTATTATTTTTTTGCAATAATTTCCTCATAACCCTGCAATTCTTCGGTATTTTACTCAGTCCAAATAAAAATTGTGAGTCGAAATCCCGTGGAGGCCGAGCCTCCGGGAGTGCCTATGCATAGCGGGGGTATGGGCCCCCGGAGCTGGTCGTGCCTGAAATTGCGATTCCGTGGACTTAAGCCAGGAGACAGGATTGTCCGAAGTCCTAACACTTTTTTATCAAGAAATATTTTATTTAGATGAAAATTCAACTTATGGCTAGAAAAACGTTATCTGATACAATCAAATTCAATAAATCACTGAACGGATCCTTACGTCGGAGAGATCCGGAAGGTCCGGAATCCGGGAGCCGGGATTCCGGAAGAGGAGCGAAGCCAGAGCGGTGTTGGAGCCGGGCCATAGTATGAAATCTTTTTAAAAAAAAATTTTTTATTTAGGGGTGGATTAAAACTTATATCATTAGAAGACGATGGCTGAGAAACAGTTATCAAACATAATGGCAGGAAAACCTTAGTCGGGATCCGGAGCAGAAGCCGAAGTCATAAAACCGGATCGCGGCAGCGGAATACCTGGTATGATTTCTATTCAGGGAATATTTATTTAGATTTGGTGGAAAGAGTATTTATATGTCAGAAAACCGTTGCCGAACAAATCTTTCAAAAAAATAGTGCGCAAAACCTTAGTCTGGATCCGGAGCCGAAGTCGAAATCGGATCCTTAGTCCGATCCGGATCCTGGGTATGAAATTTCTCTTCAGAAAATATTTTTTTCGAAGAGTGAAAAACTTTATTGAAGAAAAGACGTGGCACTGAATACAATGTATCAATCATATTAGCTTCTAAGTAGAACATTAGTCGCATCCGAGTATGTCAAGCCGACGTCGTGAATAACTCTGGAAGCCGGTAATCCGGAAGACACGAGGAATTCTGGCCTGGGTAAAGAAATTTTCGCCGGAAAATATTGTTTTTTTAGTGAAAATTATACTTGTCAGAAGACGTTTTGCCCAGAAGACAATTAGTTCTTCATAAATAGTGCAGAAACCTTAGTCGGATCCAGGGAGCCGCAGCCTGAATCCGAAGCGCAGTCAGAGGGCCGATTCGGGATCCCCTAGGTATGAAATTTTCTTCAGAAAATATTTTTAGGTGAAATAAATTTTCTCAGAAGACGTGCATGTATGAGTAACAAATTTTTGCAAGAGTATAGTGTAGAAACATATTATAGTCGGAATGCGAAGAGAACAGAAGGTCGTATCCACGAGCCGGATCCGGAGACGGATCCGGAGTCCGAGACGAAGCCGGAACTTGTTTAGTTTTCTGAAGGCATATTATTTTAGGTTGAATATATATTTTATATTAGTTATTTATATTTGCTGACCAATGTTCAAATAGTGTAGAACCATTAGTCGGATCCGGAGCCGAAGTCGGAATCCAGAGCCGGATCCTTAGCCGGATATTCCTAAGCCGGATCCTGGGTATAATTTTCTTTCAAAAAATAAGCCGAAGTCAAAGCCAGATCCGGATCCGGATCCTGGGTAGATGAATTTTTTTCAAGAAATATTTTTTAGGTGACAAATTTAAATAGAAGAAGACGTGTGAACAATTTTCAATTAGTACAGAACCTTAGTCGGATGCCCGGAGCCAAAGCCGACGGTCGGGAGTGGAAACCAGACGTCAGAGCCAGAGCCGGGAGCGGAAGTAAAGTAAATTTTTTCAACAATTTTTTTTTTTTAAAGTGAAAAGTTTATTGCCAGAGAAGAAGTGCTGAACAGTTATCAAATAGTGCAGAGACCTTAGCCCGATCCGGATCCTGGGTATAAATTTCTTCAAGAATAAATTTTTTTTAGGGGAAACAATTTAATTCGCCTAGAAGGTGCTGAACAATTTTCAATTAGTGTAGATACATTAGTCGCAATGCGGAGCCAAAGCCGAAGTCCCGGATGATGGAGCCGGCTCCTTTAGCCGGAATCCTGGGTATAATATTTTTGTTCGAAAAATATTTTCTTAGTAAAAAAAATTTATTGCCAGGAGAAGTGCTGAAAGATTTTCAAATAGTGCAGAAAACCCTTAGTCGCACCGGAGCCGAAGCGAAGTCGAAGTATCGAAGGTGTCCGAAGTCGAAGTCGAAGTCGAAGTCGAAGCCGGATCCGAATCCGGACCGGATCCGGATGCCAGGGTATGATTTTTTTTCAAGAAATATTTTTTTAGGTGAATTTTTTAGGAAGAAGACGTGCTGACAATTTTTCAAATAGTGTAGAAACATTAGTCGGATCCGGATCCGTATCCGGAGCCGGATCCGGATCCGGAGCCGAATCCTGGGTATGAATTTTTTTCGGGAAATTATTGTGTTGGTGAAAGCATGATTATTGTCAAAGACCGTGCCGAGCAATTTTCAAATAGTGCAGAAACCTTGTCGGATCTGGAGCCGGATCCATTACCGTATCCTGGCTCACTGGGTATGAAATTTTTCTTCCGAAAAAAATATTTTTTTAGCGTAAAAATTATTAGGTGACGTGCTAAATAATCTTATAATGCAGAAACTTGTGGGATCCGGAAGCCCGAAGCCGACAAAGTCGATGTCGGAGCGGATAAGGATCACCCGGAATCCTGGAATTGAATTTCTTTTCGAAGAAATATTTTTTAGGTGAAATTTAATGGAAGAAGAACGTGCTGAATTCTTTTCAATTAGTCAGAAACCTTAGTCGGATCCAGAGCCGAAAACCGACGTCGGAGCCGGAGCCGGAGCCGGAGTCGGATCCTGGTATGATTTTTTTCAGGAAATAACTATTTTTAGGTGAAAAATAATATTGTCAAAAAAGCGTTAACTGAACAATTTTCAATTAGTTCACAAAAAACTTAGTCGGATCCGGAGCCGAACCCGATGTCGGATCCGTAGCCGGAGCCGGAAGCCCCGGGGAGCCGATAGCGCTGAAGTTGAATTTTTCTTTTCAAGAATAGCAGACCACATTACATGTAAAAGACTTACTCGAACAATTTTCAAAATAGTACAAGAAACCTTAGTCGGATCCGAGCAGAAACCGGTCATCGGACCGGCATCCTAGGTAGAATTATTTCAAAATTAATATTTTTTTAGATGAAAAAATTTATTGCCAGAAACACGTGCTGAATATTTACAAAGTAAGTCCGAATCCTTAGTGGAGCGAAGCCAAATCAAGTCGGAGCCGGAGCCGGAATCCTGGGTATGAATTTCTTTTAAGAAATTCACAATTATTTATAGAAGAAAAATATTTTGTCAGAAGACCGTGCTGGAATAATTTTCAAATAGTGCAAATTCCTTAGTCGGATCCGGATCCGGAGTCGGACGCGGAAGCCGAGTATGAAATTTTTCGAAAAGAATTTTATGACTTGAAAAATGTAGATAACATAAGACGTTATGAACAATCAAAAAATAGTGTAAAAAAAGAAAAATCAAAAAAAAATAATCGTAAAATAAAGTAAATTGAGCCGGAAGCCCGAAGCCGGAAGTGAATTATTGGGTAATAAATTTTTTTTCAAGAAATATTTTTTAGGTGAAAAATTTAATGGAAGAAGACGTGATGAAACATTAGTCGGAAGTGCTCATCAATTTTCAAATGTATAAACCTTAGCCGGAGCCGAATTCTGAATAAAAGAATTATTTAAGTTTGCGAGAGAATATATTATATTATATATATATTATATAGTATATATATATATTTATATATATAATATATATTATATTATAATATATATTATATATACTATATATATATATATATATATAAATATTAATAATTTCAGAGGTGGGCACCTCCGCTCTTTAGTCCGAGTCCGCTAGCCCACCTCCGCACCTCGAGAAACGTAGTCCGCCTAGCGCTCCTCCGCACTTATCCAGACTCACACCTCCGCTATCGCAAGTCCGCACGTCCGCACGTCCCTAATAATGTGCGACTTCCAAAAGATTTTAATATTATATACTAAATAGTATATATCCTTACAAAAAATTATTTATAATATATAATGAACAAATTTGAATGAATGTTTACAAAATCTCAAGATTTTCCACTTCTCTTCAATTCGTCGTCTTCAAAAGGACAAGAGAATCCATTTCACCGTTTCAAAAAAGATAGGTGTTCAATTAAAAGCAGTTAGGCTTGAACCTCTTTGCCCTCAAAACATCTCCCCCGAATAATAAATACTTCGTCTATGATACAGCCGCGGAACAAGGGAGAGGTGGTGTTATTGTTATGAACAAGTTCAAGCAAATTCTGCCTATCGCCTGAAAGGGAAAAGATGTCCTTGGTGAGAGGAGTGCCTGTGTTAGTTAACTTCCAGCAGTCCATTGCTAAATTTAAGGTGGCTCACCTAATCATTCTTCTCCCATCTCGAAATATTTTCGACGCAAGACTGTCGCACATAAGAAGTCTATTTCTTCCAGACTTAGTAGATCCATGAAGCCTCGACTCCTGCCAGAGTCGATGCCTAATGCGGCACGGATTTGCTCGTAGCTATATATATATATATATATATAATATATATATATATTATAATCACTTATATATATTATATAATATATATATATATATATATATATAATATATATATATATACTATACTGTGGTTTTACATAGCATTGATTTAGATATTGCCTAGTTATTTAAGTAATAATAATTAATTAAAGTTATGATTAGGGTTAAATATAGCCATTCAGTCTATAAATCAATTTAAATGTTATTTATTATATATGGTTCCTTTAAGAAGGCAACTTTTTTTTGGAAGTTTTAATTTAGTTACCTTAGTCTTAGCTAAAAGTGTAATTAGTTAAATAAACATTAAAAATGAAAAATCTATATGTCTTTAATTATAACCAATAAGAATTAATAAGTAAACTATATTTTTCATTTTTTAAAAAGGTGCCAGAAACAAAAAGAAGCGGAAAAACTTTTTTTGAATCCGCCGTGCAGTCCGCTAATTTCTGTGCGACTCCGCATCTGCCATCCGCTAGTCCGCACCTATTCCTGGGTAGTCCGCTCGGAGCGGACTAGCCGACTAGCGAGAGCGGAAGTGCCAACCTCTGATATATATAATATATATATATATATATTATAGTATATATATATATATATATATATATATATAGGTATATATATATTATAATATAATATATATATATATATTTATATTATATAATATATAATATATATCATATATATATATAGTATATATAACTATAATATATATATATATATATATATATATTAATATATATATATAATTATATATATATTATTATAATATATATATATATTATATATATATAATATATATAATATATATATATATATATATAATATTATATAATTTATGTATATATATATATATATATATAATATATATATATATATATATATATATATATATATATATATACTATATATGATATAACGTAATTATATATATATATATAATATATAGTATATATATATATATATGATATTATATATTAGATATATATATGAGTAATATATATATATATATAGTAGGGTATATATATATATTATATATGCTAATTTCAGGGATTCATAGAACATCTTCAAGGAGGAGAGGCGGGAAATCTTTTTGACACCATAGCCCAAATAAATGATCTAAACGTATAGATGAATAATCACGTATAGAGCGCGTCTCAAAGTCCATACCAGTGGGAAAAAACACGAATTTAAAAATGCACTAAAATCTAAGGCCAAAATAAGAGACGTAGATAAAATGCCTAATAGGTGATGGTTCACGGAAATTCTGTAACAATTGAGAAAATAAGTTTTTAATAGATTCTTCTGGATTGGTGACTATACTATATTGTTATTTTTTAATATAAAATGAATTTAATATTTAATTTAATTCCGTCCTTCCAGAAAGAAGGCATCTTGGAACGGATTTCTAATCTAATGCTTCGATACCAATATTTAAACTCGGGTACTTATTTAAATCGACAGGAGGGTGGTTTGAAACACCACGGGCTATACCTGGTATTTCTGCTGTGGGTGTTCCTGGGTTTAGCAATGAAACAACAGCTAAAGTCAAGAAAGCGATAATGGGCACAACACTGCTTGTTGCGCACAAATTTGCAATAAATAAAGACAAAGAAAAATTTCCACTCGCGCCAAGGATTTCGAACCATCGACAACGCGGTCGCCAATTAGACAGTGTACAGAATGCTCTACACTAGTCCGATCCACCTTCCCAGAAAGAAAGAGATGAATCAGAACATTTTTTCTAATCTCCTGCTTCGATATCACTGCCTTTAGAAACTTAGTACTTATTGTTCAAATCGGACAGGAGGGGGTGATTAGGAACACCGTGCTGGGGCTACAATGGCATTCTGCATGGGTTTCCCCTGGGTTACAGGAGATCCAACCAAGTTAAGATCCGCCGAAATGGGCAGGAATGCGTCTGTTCGACCAGAAATTGCAATAATAAGACGAAGAAAAAATTTCCTCGCGCAAAGGACTCGACCATCGACAACAGCGGTCGCTCGTTAGACAATGTACAGGAAAGCTCTACCACTAGTCGATCCGCCTTTCCAGAAAAAGAAGGCATAATCGGAAACAGTTTTCTAATCTTTACTGGCTCCGATTTCACTGCTCTTGAAACTCGGTCTTATTTAATCGACAGGAGGGTGGTTGGAACCACCTGCTGTGGCTACATGGCATTCTGCATGGGTGCTCCTGGGTTACAGTGAGCAACCAACCAAAGTCAAGTAACGCCGAAATGGGCACATACATGCTATGCTGCGGCAAATTTGAATAATAGAGACGAGATAATTTTACTCGCGCCAGGAACTACGAACTATCGCAACTACCGTCGTAGGTTAGACAATGTACAGAAGCTCTTGTCACTTGTCCATCCACCCTTCCCAGAAAAAGATGGGATCTCGGAACAATTTTCTTTATATCTCCTGCTTCGAATATACTGTTTTGAAAACTGCAGTATATTTAAAGGGAAGGAGGGGTGGTTGGCAACTGCTGGGGTGACCATGGCATTCTGCTTGGTATTCTGGGTAACAAGGAGCAACCAAGCAAAGTCAAAGAACGTTAGTTTTGAAGAACATACTTGAAGCTGCAAAGAATAGAGCAAGAAAACAATCAAGAACAAGAAAATTTGAGAGCCAGAATTCGATGATAGAAAGAGAGTCGTCAATAGCACTGTACATGATGCTGTATCATTAGTCCGATCCATCTACCCAGAAAAAGAAGGCATCTCGAACAGTTTCTAGTATCTCGCTGCTTCGATATCAAACTGCTTTGAAATCGGTAATTATTTTAAATCTATGGAAGGTGCTTGAACCCTATATATAATATATTATATATATATATATATATATATATATATATATATATATATATAATATATATATAATATAGTATTATATATATATATTATATATATATATATATTATATATTATATATATATATATAATATAATATATATATATATATATATATATATAATATATTATATAATAATATATATATATATATATAAAATTTATTGTATATAATATATAATATGATATTAATTTATATAATATATAGTATATATAATAATATAATATATATATATCTATATATATGAGAAATAATTATATTTTTTTGCCAGTCTGAAGAAAAGAAATAATATTTCCAAATGTTTATTTGCTTTTTTCTAGCACTTCATTTTTTTCTTACATTAAAACACAAAAAATTAATAAAAAAAAAAACGACAGTTTTATTTTCTTAAAATTTGGTAAACCGATCTGCATATAAATCATAACCAGACTGAACGTTTATTTTAATGCCCTTTTGTTATGCTGTAAAGGTGGTTATCAACACGTGATTCGATTGTTTTTTCTTCAAAAATTTTGAAAGTACTTTTCAGAGATTGTCCAAAAAACTTTTAGAAATGTGTAGAAATTGGAAATAAAGTTGTCTAAATGAAATTATTAACTACACACAAATCAAGGAGTATTTTAGTGAAACAAAGCATTGAAAATATCTTGAAGTATTAAAGATTTTATTGCCGCCATTTTTATATGAAAAGCCCGAAAACAAAAAAATCCTTCCCGCTCTACCAGCTCTCCACCTCCCCAAAAAAAATCGAACGGTTTTTTTCTTTTTTTTCTCTAAAAATTAAAGATACGATAGTTATTCATACATAAAAAACATTTTCTTTTATGGTTTGAAGAAATGGATTTTGAGGATAAAGTCTCCCCTTAATCTACCATTAATTCCATCTGTTCTGTATATCATGCTCCTAACTCAACC
Organism: Trachelipus rathkii; assembly: GCA_015478945.1. Taxonomy (NCBI): domain Eukaryota; kingdom Metazoa; phylum Arthropoda; class Malacostraca; order Isopoda; family Trachelipodidae; genus Trachelipus; species Trachelipus rathkii. Next base: position 13,449 of record JABUQX010076004.1, read on the forward strand.
TGACAATTCTAGAATTCATCCGTTTAATTTAGGCTCCAAAAATTAGAACACATTATCTTTCTCTCTCACATTTCTACTGAATATCGATGCATTCTTGGTGTTCAACGTCACAACTTCGGCCAAGTTGGACATTTCCTCTAAAAGATCTCAGATACAGTTGGTGACATTGCTACCAATTTATGTTTAATTACGTGGGTAAATAAAAGACCAGTTCAATCCAGAATGACCCTCGAGGAGTTAGTGCCAGCTCCCCTACCCATATCTCCTGATCATTTTGAGATGAATCCCAAAATTCTAGCTTTTTCCTCCATATCTCCTTATTCTGCTTCGTTAATCTGCTTAAATTCTTTCTTCCTCCTGGGTTCTCCAACTACTCTCATCATTTTTTTCATATCTCCCTCATCCGTCTTCAAGTCCTTCTGCAGGAAGAACCCCCACCCTACGCGAGAAAACGTTTTTGGCACTTTGATGTGCAAATAGTACGACCGCAAGTGCGAGGACTATGCTGTCGTACATCTTTGATTTCTCATGGAATGACTACAGCCTTCCGGGGAAGGGTTCCTAGAGGTGTGCGCGCCCAATGATCTTTACCATCAACTAAACCTTGAAAACCTTTGGTATAACCTGGCTTGTTCTCTTGCCTATTTTAGCCACAGGGACGCTGCCTTTAGAATTTTGTCATCTTTCAAATCCAGAAATCTTTACAATCTTAAATTTCATCTCAAAATCGTGCAAAATTTATTTCCATGACACCTAAAAAATTCGTTTCTCCCTGAAAAAAATACAATAATCTTACTTGTCCTTCGCTAATTTCAGCACAGAGCTGAAGAAGATTATCCTAATTATCTTCTTCTTTTAAATTTATTATTTTTATTTCTGTTCGTTTTTATTAAAAATATGAATTAAAATAAATAAGATCCTACTTTGCCGACACTTCCATGAGAAAATTAAAAATAATGTATTATATTTTATTTATGCTTGAGAAAAAAAAAAGCCCCAACTTTCTTTTTTTAGGTTATGACTTTTTACCCTTTCTTCCCCCCCCAGAAAGAATATTTTACTTTTGTTTTTCCAAAAATAATTTTTCCCCCTTTTTCCTTTTTAAAGCCCCTTTTTGGGAAAAAAAATTGAAATAGAATATTTTATGCACTTGGTTTGAAGTCTCGCATAAGAACACCAATGAACAGGATCCAAGATGATCCATAATACCATCTGGGGGAGAAATAAAAACATCTCTTTGAAAAGAAAAAATTCTCAACCAGCTTTGGGGGAGGAAAAAAAAGTACGTTATAAATAGTGAAACTTACAAAACAAGCTCATTTTCCCGGGACACTTATCCCCCATCCACCACAACCCTTTTTGGAGGGAAAATAAAATCCATCCAATATTTAATATAGTTATTTTCAAAATTCCTTTTTTTATTTTGCAGGGCGCCAATTCCCACTTCATTTTTTTTTGGAAAAATAAAGTTGATAAAATCGTTGGGAGGATTTTAACACTTTTTACCCTTTTTCGGATCTCATGCCATTGTGACATGGAGCCCTATTTGAAGAGGGAATTTAAAAATTACCTAAAATAATGAATAGAGAAAATAAAAAATAAAATTTGTTTGGAAACATTACGGTGTAAATTGCTTGTTTGTTTCTATAAAAATTCCCCCTCTTTTTTGGAATTTTGGAGGGGGGTCTTCTCATTTATGGGGGGGGGGGGTTTTTGAATTCCCTATAGAAAGAAATTCCCAAAAATAAATTCTATGCAGAGATTCAAGTTAAAACTTTGATACGCCCGATATCCTGACTAACAAGGTTTTTTGGGGTGCCCCTTTTTGAAAGAAACTATATGCCACGGCGTCATCCCATTAGTCGATATTTCCCAGGTTGAATAATCCACGGCCCCCACATATCTCACCACGCCCTTATATATACAGTTAGGATAAGTTAAACCTTTTTTTTTACATCCCACCTTTTTATATTCAAATTCCCAGATTTTATAGAAGCTTTCTTTTAAAACATCCATCCAATTCTGTTATCCAATGGCTTCCCCCCCCCTCCCGCGTCAAATAATTTTTTAATTAACTTTCCTCATAACTAAACCTTTACCACTTTTTCCCTTTTTTAATTCGCTTTTTTGATTATATCCCCACCCCCTTTGGAATATTTCTTTTGCTCAAAATTAATTAAAATAATTGGGGGTTTTTTTTTTGTATTGCTTTTAAAAGTAAGAGAGATTATATTTTCATTTATGAGTCTTAGTTTTTTATTTTCGATAATCAATACACGCTCTATGAAACTTTTTCAATTTTTGTTTTTTATATACGTATTTCAAAATAAATTATTTTTATTTTAAATTCCATATTAAATAATAAGAATATGAATTAGAGGGATAATTCCCTTGATCCTGGTTTGCTCATACGCGCCTTTTTTTACTATTATTTTTTTTTTTATTATAATATCTTTTTTAAAAAACATACTTTTTTTGTTTTTTTTTTCCCTATAAATTTCTATTAAAGAAATTCAAAAATATTATTAAAGGTTTTTTAAACAGTCTTAAAAACTACTAGGATTAAATAAACTTATAATATTTGAATTTTAGATATATATCTTTTCTTATCTTGACTTAAATTGGTTGATTACTGGCCGAACCTCCGTTTACTCTAGCAATAAGAAAATAAAAAAAAAATATTAAGGGTTCAAATCGGGAGGGGAAAGAATTAAAAAGCCTCCCCTTCTTTTCCCAGAAAAATACAAATAAAATCATAATCCCAAGACTGCTGTATGATATACCGTTTTTTTAAGAGTGCATATCATCCAATAGTGGGGGTTAAAAAAAAAGGAAATGTCCCAACCCTTGTGGGGTTATAAGGGTTTTAGAATAAAAGGTTTTTTTAAACCTTTGGGGGCATAAAGGTTTTAAAACCGAACGTCCGGTAAATTTCCTTTTTGGGTTGGAAAAGGCCGGAATGGGGTCCCCTCCGTTTTTTATAAAAATTTGTTTTCTGCAAGAAATTAAAATTAGAAAAGCTTTTTCTAAAAAAAAAAACAAGAAAAATTTAAAAGTTCAATTTTATTAGGAAAAAAAGGTTGACTTGACTCTTTAACCTTCGGAATCTAACACCTAAGAATCTATAAGAACGGTAGCTTGTATGATGTTAAAAAAAAAAATTAAAATTGAGAAAATGTATCTCCACAGAGGTCATTTTTAAGATGATAGTAATCCCTTATATTCTCCATAAAAGTAGAGAAATAATAATTGCCGAATTGGATATCTGACATAGAAATAAAGATAAGCTTAGAAACTTATACCAAAAAAATTATTAGCATTGTTTATTAATACTTTAAGGTTTAACTCTATCTGAAAAAAGGTCATACTTTATTATTTTGCATTAATATCCCTTTTTAAATAAAAAAAGGAAAAAAAAAGATTCCCCAATTTTGGGTTAATTAAAATACCCATACCGGTAAGGCCCTGATGTTAATAATAATGCTTGAATTAAATTTAGGTTCTAATAACAAAATAAAAATTTTATATAATAAATATTTTTACTCAAAATAATATTTGATAAAAGTAATAAAAAGTCCCATTTAAAATATAATAAAATAATATAATCAAAATATTGACCGATTGTAAATTTCCCTCCACCTCTTTACGTCTTTATTTTTTTTGGTAATTTTTAATAAGTTATTTTTTTTTCTTTTATTACTTAAAATAATTTTTTTTTATATTTAATAATATGTAAATTTTTTAATAGTTTAAAATTTTATATATAATATTATTCTATTTTGAACCTTTATTTATTTTGTTTATTAGTTATAATTTGAAGCCATAAGGGAACAGTATTGCTAACAGGAAATATAAAAAATTTTAAAGGAAAATATTTATGAATATTCAATGTTTTTTGACAAGTTTCAAAAGAAAAAATTTAATTTTTTATTTTGGCATCATTGAAAAATTTGACGTAAATTTTTCACGTTTATTATTCTTATATAATGAAAAAAAAAAAAATTATAATACCTCGGCAATTTTAATAAATGATACCTAGACTACAAGCCCCCCCCTGGGCGAGGGGTGGGGGTTAATAAGGGAAATATTTTTCTTCCCCCATTTCCAATATCTTTGACTATAATATCCTAATAATTTATTTAAAAATCAAATATTTATAAAAAGAATACTCGCTATAACTATATAATTAATTGTATATTATTATATTAATTTTATATTTATAAAATTAATATTATAAATTAAATTATAATAATAAATAAATAAAAATAATATTATAATTTATATAATATGATAAATATATTTTATTAATCATATTAATATTAAATTAAATTATTACTAAAGGTTATATTTTAAATTATTTAATACGACACCATTATAAATAAATGATGTTTTTATATTTAATATAATTTAATATTAAAATATATTTATGTTTTCGATACTTAGCCCTCTTATTAATAAAAAATAATATTATATCTTTTTAATAGTTAATTTATAAATTATTTATAATTATTTTTCAAATTTTATTTTAAAATAATATGTTGAAAATAAATTATATTTAATTATTTTAATACCGTATAACGGTATAATTACTAATTAATTTAATAGTTTTTATATAAATCTTTAATTTAATTATATAAAAAATTGTTAAATTTAAACTAATATATTTTAATTAATATCTCCCATTATTAAATATAATAATAAAATATTATAATAAATTAATATACTATTATAATTATAATATTAATAATATTATTATATATAAAATATATACTAATAATAATACTAAATATATATGAAGATATATATATATATTTTATTTTATATTATTTATAATTATATTATCATTTATTTAATAAATATTATATCAAACTTTAATATATAATTAATTTATCAATGTATTATAATAATAAAATAAATTTAAAAATAATATTTAATTTTAAATAATATAATAATATATTAATTAATTAATTATTTAAAATAAATCTATATATAATTAAGGAAAAAGTTTCATATAATTTATTTATATAAATAATTATAATAAAATTTAATAATAAAATTAAATTAACAAATTGGTAACAATAAGTAGGACAAATACGTTTATAATATTATCTTTATAAAATTAAAAAATATAATATATTATTTATTATATAATATAATATATAAATATAATTATAATTAATATATATTATATAATTATATGTGTGAAATATTATGAAAATAAAGAAGAAAGATATTGCAGTGATTTGTTACCTTTCAGTAGTTTTATTAAGTGAAAAATAAAGTTATTATTATATTAATTAAAGATAATTTTCATATATTGTATATTTATTACTAAGGTTTAATTTAAAAAATACAATTAAAATCACAATATATTATTATCAATAATTTGTAAAAAATAAAGATATAAATATTTATAAAATTGGGTTTAATAATATAACATATTAATAATGTAATAGATTAAGAGATAAATGTAAGTGAGTTAAATTGTAGAATTTTATTTATAAATAATAATAATAAATAAATTAAGCTATATATATATATAAAAAAAAGCAAAGATTAAATTACTAATATAATTTTACTCTAATATTCAAGAGAGTTTTGTGTATTTGTTTGTCTCAATTTTACTTTTTTATCATTTATAATATTATATATAAGAGTTTGCGTAAGTATAGACGTTTTATGGTATAATATCTTACTATTATTCAAAATATATAAGTAGCTTTACACATATAATTAATACTCCCGTGATAATTTTAAAAACCAACAATAATATAATCCCATAATTTAATAAAATATTTCTTTTATTTGAGAATTATGGCATAATGGACTTATCGCAGCCTAATAAATAGATATGATAAAAATACAACAAAATATACATATAAATATGTTACATAACTTAAAGTATTAAAATCATTTGCTTAAGCCTTTAATAATAAAAATATTTAAATAAATGTGGAAAATCCTATGAACTTCATTATATTCTTTCATTATAATATATTACAGTTTATAATAAATCATGTACAATAAATAATTATACAATAAACATATTCTTAACATTATATATAATAATTAAATAATATATATTCAGTCAAATATATACTTAAACAATTTTCTAGAGTACTCACATAAAGGTTTATCCTAGTATAATAAAAAAAGATCATTCACACAATAACTTATACTATATTTAAGAGTGATGATATTAGTTAAATTATATAGTTATACACTTAAATACAATTTTATATTTTTAGATAAATTATATCCCATATGGCAATACTTTCAATAACGATTTCTTTAAATAAAAACTCCTTTATAGAGTTATATATAAATGAGAGTACTTACGGTATTTCCGTGGGTATGTATATAAATTAATAACTTATTACACTGAAAAATAAATAATAAGTGTTTTCTTTGTAATTAAGTATCGCAATTTCCGTTACTCCATCATTTAGATCAATCTGTTTATATAAGATAATAAATGAATAATTAAGATTGCTGAGAAGATTAATAATTAACATACTTCTATTTAAGGCTTCCATTAACGACATCTTAATATATTATATTTATAAATAAAAAATATAATACTAAACTCACATATATCGTTCAATAATGATTATATAAGTTAAATCATACCGCTTAGCTTAACGCTAGTTACCAGTTTAATATAATATTATACTTAAATATAATAAGTATATTAATTAATAATATTATAATTAGAAAGTCGAGTATATATTACTGTTATTTTAGTGGCTCATTTCAATACATAGAAAACTATTATAGGAAAACACCTAAGCTTTCAGAAATTCTCTAATATGTTCTCTTTAGTGTATTATACTTTAACTGTACACACGAGGGGCCAGAGCACGAATGTAATAAAGACCATAAATGTTCAAAAATTTAAAGAACATCTACTGCATATTACAAAAGAAAAAAAAAGTAGGAATGTCATAATACACTTTCTATCTATAATTATAAATCTAAGAGACCTTATGTAGATAGGATCCAAAGATTTGAAAACAAAACCAGCTTAATAGTGTGTTTTAATATATATAAAACAATCACAACTTATTATTAATAATAATATTTACCTTACTTTGTATGATAGAGGGACCGCCAATTTATTTATAATTAAGATGCTTTAAGTTTGAGAGAATTATAATTTCTCTTTCCTTCTGCTTTTTTCTTCCTACTGCGCTACAGAAGTTCTTTTTTCTCAAAAGGAAACAAAAAAAAGTTATAAAGACTGTCCCTCATGTCTGGTCAATTCCCCCTTTCCCATTGCCATTCTCGGCGGTCAAGGCATTCTAGGTTGAATTAATCCAGATTTCCCCCCACCTCTAACAGAGGAAAATAAAGAGAGCCAATCCTAAGCCACTTTCTTCTTTTGGCACCTCTGTTTGCCCTTGCTAGAGGCTCTGATCCCTTCTCGCCAAAAGAGAGAGAACAAACAAATTTCCCCCAGTCCATTTAGACTGATATATTCACACCCCCAACATTCACTCTAAATGTAAAAACCAATAAATGGATCGTAACAATGTTACCAAACAAATCAACTTTTAGTGTGTGTTTTCAAAAGATGACCAGAGAAGAGAAATTATCCCCAAGGCTTTTGTGTTTTGTGGGGTTGAGTATAACCACTGGTTGGTATTTAGAGAACTTTGTATAATAATAGAAGATAATTAAAAATATGTTATTAATTCATTATTTTTTAAAATTGTATTAGTTTTGATGAACCTGCCAACAAATTATGTGCAATTCTACAATTTTAGTTATAACTTCATATTTATAACTATAAATATTAATATATTAAATATTTAATATTCAAATTAAATTAAAATTTATTTAATTTACAATATTAAAATAAATATAAAAAAATAAGTTAATAATAAATTTCTTAATTATGATTTATTGATTTAAATACATCTCTTTCCATATGTTAAGTAATTACTTTATAGTTTCATTGTGTGTAATAATATAAATTTTTGAGATATAATATCAAATCTATATCTAAAATTCAAATAAGTGAATGTATAGTAGTTAGTGAGGGCTAAGAGGAGTAGCCTAAATAAAAAATGGATATAGTGAAAGCTATGAGAGTAAGTACCCTAATAAATAAATTATCAATTATAAAAATTAAGGTTAAAATGGAAAGTAAGGTTGTTATTTGAAAAAGGAGTCATTCTAATATGAGAATTATAGATACCCACCTCATATAACTTCCTTGTTATCAAATAAAAATTAAATAAAGATTATATTTATTATTAATTATATATTGTTAATTATGTATAATATGAAATACTATAATTTATATAAGTATTAAATATATCGTGGTTCATTTATTTAAGAAGGTTTATAAAACGTATTAATAATAAATATAATATTAACAATTAAATCCCAACTCATTATTAACATAAATACTAATAGAAATCCTATATAAATAAATTATTTAGGAAATTGAATGAATGTATTGTTATATCTTAATATTTAATATTTTTATTTGAAGTATTTATATAAATTATAATTAACAATTATTATTTGACTTAATTGTTTTTAAAATATTTTATCTTCTATAAAGGTTAATTTAAATTAACAGTGTATATTATAATATTTTATAAAATACTTAATAAAAACTAATATAAACTTTAATTTTACATATATAATGTATATTTGACACGTCTTAAGATACAAGAAAGAACATAACGAAAAGGTGCCAGAGAGAGATTATCGTATTTTCAAACATACTTTAATTACATTATTAAGTTAATATACAATTATAATATAATAATAGAGACTTTTGGATTAAAGTTACTATTTAAATTATAAAAATCTTACAAAGTCTTAATATATATAAATAAATATTATCAAATAATAGGAGAAATTAACGTTATATTAAATATTATTAAACATATATATATAAGTAGATTATTATGCATTTTGTGAGAGATATTTCTCCATATAATAATCAATAAAATGAATTTAATTAATATAAAAATCCCATAAATCCTCACGTGAAAAAGTGTCAATACATAACGAGTACTTATGGAGAGTGAGAGAGAATTATATTATTACTAAAGTCATTGAGACTACATATAAAATAATAATTTATATATAATTTCAATTAACAATATTATTAATAAATGCTTATAAGATTAATTATATTAATTTATACTTATATTAATAGCATATTAATATTTTCTGTAAAGAATATCATAAATTTAAAAATTTACATTAAATAGAGTAATAACGATTTCTTCCTCATTAGATATATTTAAAATAATATATAACTTCTATATAATTTTTGCTCATTATATAAAAATTTTAGAGCATATAGCTAATAGATGGAGATAAAGAGGTTTTTTTTGCCACTGCATCTCTTGTAGGGTTAATAAACGTTCTTGTACACAGAGGCTTTAAACGTAATGCAGAGGTCGACTGTGCGCATATTATTGGGTGTGTGTGTATTCCCCCGCACAATATTAATAACACATCACTTAAGTTTGTGATCGGATATTTGGGAAAGCAGTTACGGTGTTTTTCTTTCTCGATGATCTCCATCCAAAAACTGACTGCTATGGTCGTTATTTTTTGTTTTTGGTTTGGTCCCCTATTGCGCCTTCCTCAAAAAAAACAAACACTCGTTTCTCCAAATTCAAATGCCCCCCAACCCGCACAGAGCCTTGCAAAATGGCCCAGAGACATAATAAATATATTATGGAATTAAAGTATTCTATTGGGGCAGCGCGGACTAAATTAAGAGAGAAGAATGAAAATGAGTCTGTAGGGTGCGGTTTAAGACAGGTTCTTTATAACTAATAACATAGTTATGGTATTTAATATTAGGGGGAAAGATATCCAATTATTGGAAATCTAATAAGAGTAAACAAGAAAGTTGAACTAGTTATACACGACCGCAAAGATTTTTAGGAGAAATTTTATCCCGCGCAGAGAACAAATGATTTGAAAGTAAACGGTATATATTTTTGTGTATCTATATATCGAACAAAAAGAAGAAAAAAAATTAGAGTGAGAAGAACGTTTATTTATGAAGAGTTTGGAAAAGCCGAGTTTAATTTGCGCATATGGAATCGCAGGAGCTCGCGTGATACGAAAAGAGAGAGCAATCACATAAAGACTTCGCGCAGCCCCTCAGAACCACTTGCGGTATCCAGGAATATACAACCAAACATAGGGTACAAATAATAACCAATTAAACAAATTAATCAGGAACATAAATGACGAGAGACAACAACTTTTTATATAAACGAAGAGAATTATAACTCCTATAAACTTAAAGTTTTTACTTGTGAGAGAGAGAATGATTCATTTTTTAATAACAAAATTTCCCCATCCGGATTCCACCTTTTTATATATGATAACTTACCCTATTTTAGACAACACATAAAATTTGGGGGAAAAAACATAATTGGTGGTTTTGTTGGGGGGGGGAAATTCCGCCCAACTCCATTAAGATACATAATCGATTAAGCCCGAAACCAAATAAATATTGTATCCTATCAAACTTTTAATTGAATATCTGAAAGATTCTTCCTCCATTTTGAAACAAACATGGAAAAAAGAAAAAAAACAAAGACAAATAATAAAATTTTTATCTTTGTATACAATATAAAAAAATTACTTTTGTCCGAACCTGCTTGGCAACTCAGATATCCAAATATAGGGGAATAAGAAAATATAACTAATAACTTTCCAAAATACCAACCCCACTCACACACCACTCCTCACCACTTTGTTAATTAAACACCAACCTCTCCTGTTTTGCAAGAAGCACCAGTCCCAATGAATTATCTATACCCCAATTAAGAACAAAAATCCACTGATATCCCTTGTATTGTAGCAACTTATATCCTACTCTCCCTCCTTTTTGCCCCCGGGGGGGTAAATGGAAATTAAAACAAATGTGGAAAAAAATAACACACAGGATAGGGAGGCCCCCATTATTAGCGATTTGATTACCGCCGAAAAGGGCCATCAGGAAATACCAGTGTCCGTAAGTCACCCACACCCCACTCCATTATCGACCCCCGTTTTTTTTTTCTTTTAAATGTTTGTATAACACAAAAATAGGTTGTTTGTACGATTTATTTATAACACCAATATATTATTAAAAATTTAAATACAAACCCTTATAAATATGCAGTATAAACATTTTTCCCCCCTGTTTTTATTTTGCAGGATCTTTCCTAAAATTAATTTCGAGAGATTTTTTGCGAAAAGTGTATAGAGATCAACAAACGGGGGCCACATAAATGGTTTGCACGAAGGCGTGTATAGATTGCTTTGAATTTATTTGGGGAAAAAATAAATATAAAATCACCTAATTTTTATTAGAGGGTGGTTTTTTTTTTTGTCTTTTGTAAACTTAAAAATTTTTTAATTAAAAACCCAGTGTCATTGCTTTCTGTTAGTGGTGATTTTTGAACCTAGCATACGTTTAATTCTTCGTCTTTAAACTATATAATAATATGTTTAATTTTATAATTACCTGCATTTTTAGCTTCTAATTTGTTTCCAAAAGTAAGTATTATAATTAATGCTATGAGTAATAATTTATTCACCAGTATACCTCCTGTATTTTGTTTCTACTTTCTTATAAAACGTCACAAGTTTGATAATATAGGGACTATAATGCTAGTGATACTTAATGGCTTTAAAAGTTAATAGTTCCCATGATTGGCATCTCAAGTCAACTTCTTTTTAACCTATGTGAAAAAGACTTCATTATTTTATAGAGCTATATTAAATTTATCACAATCATTTTTAGGAAGATAATCTATATAAGTTATATTATATAATTTCAACAAATTCAAATATATATAAAAAAAAAAAAATTATAATTATAGTATATGTTTATATATCATTAATATCATATATTACTTATAATTTATAATATATAATTTATTAAAAATATAATTTAAATTATAATTATTAATTATTATTAATTTGAGCAGGACCGCCATTCGGGTATTTTTGTTATTTTCAATTATAACAAAAATATACACAAACACATACACACATATATACAGAAAAAAAAGTATATACGGTTATGATATTAGTTATTGTTTGTTTTGCATTTTTGTTTATTAGTCTTTTTTTATTCTCTTTTTCATGTTAATCCCTTCTCTGTTTTTTCTACCCTAAAGAAGGTTTTAGTTTTTTCCCCCCTCGCCTTAAAAACCCATCTGTTAGGACAGTATCTGTTCCGTTGGATTTGATACCGGATTAATGTATAGTTGTTTATTCCAGATGTATTTTATTAATTCTGTGATCGCGTACACTCTAATTTCATTAATTCCTTGTAACTTTGGTTAAGAAAAAAAAATAACTGTTTTTGAGTTATTCTTGTGAGGTTAATAACTTTCGTCTCGCTGAGAGAAAGCTGTAAGTATTTATAAAAAATGAATTATTTGGGACGAAAAATATATTATTGTTTGATTAAACGATCCTTGGCCTCCCCATTAGGATTACTTTTTTTATCTTTTTTTTCTTTTTTTTGTGATTTTTTTTATACCTTTTTTTTATACACTGAAACGAGAGGAAGAACAATTTAAAAAAATCTTATTTTCTTATTTTCTTTTTTATAACCAATGTTTTATTTCACTTCTCCTATATGAAAAATGAAGAATATAACGCTTCAATAATTATATAATATTCTCATTAATTAGGCTGCTATACTAGTAGTGTAAATACAGTTATAAAATAAAATCTCACACACCACAAATAGTAACACTATTATTTAATAAATATATCATATACTTACAATATATTAAAATATTAATAAATATATTTTATAAGTTCAATATCAAAGAATTTATTAAAATAGAAGTTACAAAATATTATATAATTAAATCCAACTTTAAAAACTGAAGTAAGTATTAAATAAAAATAATCACATTATTTGAGGTCCTATCCATCCAAAAGCAACACCATCTGTGAAGAAAATGTTATTTCCACCACGCGCCAAGAAAACTCTTATTATGAGGCTAAGTTTTTATTTTTAAAGGAGCTGAATTTCTAATAGAAATAGAATTGACCGTAACATTGTTAAAAGTACTCATCACAGAGAGGAAAAACCCAAAAAGAGAAGTATAATAATTATAAAAGGCTAATTGAAGTTCTTGAAACTTTTTCTAGGGTTTATGTGAAAATAAGATAGAGAGAGAGAGAAAAACCCACCAAAGCCCCCCGATTATTATTATTATGGATAGAGAAAAACACCCCTTTATATTGTAAGTTTAATTTTAATAGTATAATGAAAAATGTAAATACCTACCCTGTTTATGCGATTTGTGGGGGAGAAGACCAATTTTTATGTACTTAAGAAGAAGAACAGACAAATAAAAGAACGAAGAACTCTCACCGCATAAAGAAAAATAATGACGAGAGCTTTTACCAACTTTGTCATGAATCAGAATCGAAGAAGGAAACATCCACATGTAAAAGAAACCAACCGCGAGTAAAAATCAGACAGGCCCGCAGGGGAAAGTATGAGTAAGGAATCACACCGGAAGAGACCCCCCTCAGACTGGAGGACAGAATGGAAAACTATCGCCACCCATAGAGTCCCACACCCCCAACTGGGTGCCGCCGGCCCAGAGTCGGCCGCGGGTTTTTTTTTTTTTCCATCAGCAGAAACTAGAGCATTCAGCCAGCACACTATTAGGGGCCAAAACCAGGGGGGTTAGGGTTCTACCACCCTCCATCCACACAGGACCACAGAACAAGAAAAAGTACAAAAAGCAAACCTCGCTACTCCCCAGACAGATATAAGAAGAACCAGTTCCTATAGAGAGTTGAGAGGTGAAAATAAAATAAACTGTTTGTATAAATTCGAGCGCCCATGATATTATAGCATGACCCCTGAACTTTAGAATAATTGCCCCCTCGGATGCCATCCCCTTGCGGAAAGCGCAGTATTATTATTTTGTATAGATAATCCTAATGATTCTTCGAGTTTTTTCATAAGAACCTCCCTTTTTATAAACGCTACCAACAACCAAGAAACAGTGTATTCTCTTCTCCCATTCCTCCAACCATCCAAAGAAAACCCAGAAATTACCTTCACTCACCCCACGATGGTATTATATTTTTTGATACCATCTATCATAAAGCTCAGCACAAATAATTACAGCGTTGGAGGAAAAAAAATCAGCACTAAACCTCGATGTTTTTTTAACCTCTTTCGTCCCCCCTTTACCCATCACCACATGAGGAGTACCAATCCCCCATAGAACACCACACATGAAGTACCAAACTTCCAACGCACACTAAATTATGAGACTAAAAATTAACAAAAATTCAACTCTGAGCAGTATTCAAATAACCCAAAACAGAACACCTTTAACCAAAGTGCTTCACAGAATTCCCGAACGGAAACAACTAGCCATAAACATAAATTCCCACGAGTGGATGACAATAGGAAGAAACAGTTCTCTTCTATCTCTAATATAACAGGGGATCAAATACCAGGGATAATATTTAGATCAATACTTGTCTTTCCAAATAATATAAACCACAAATGGAAAAATACCTATAACAAGCCAACTCTCATTACAAAGAAAGAATATTACACTATACAATAAACAAACAAAAGATAAAATCATATATATATTCCAATTAGACATTCCCAGACAGAACAATATTAAGGATTGCATAATGGGATATTGTTCACTTTGGTGACATTAACCCCAATAAACCTATTAAATCAACACCCTTTCCCTTGTTTTAATAAGGTATAATCAATAAGAGATTTAATAAATAAGTCCCCTCCAATAAGATCACACACTATGTAAGACTCAGCTACAGAATTTGCAATAAATGCACCACATTAGATACTTTACCATGACATAGAATATGGATTGATTATCAAACCAAAGCCATATGATAAGTCGTGCCCTAAACCCCGAAACCCGTCCATGATCAAAAAAAGAGGTATTAAAATCTATAAAAATCAATAAAAGATAGAGACTCTTCCAACTGATGCAAATATGGAAGATCAATATTAAACTACATCAGCTCCCCCCCCTAAGAAGGAAGTTTGGGAGTGTGATTCCTCAAACCGTATACACTTTAATTGAGGGAAATAGAGATACAGAGATTTTGAGGGAATTTATAAATAAGAAGAGGAATTATTTCCTATAAAGGAAAAGATTTTCTGAAAATATGCTTTAAACAATCAAATTTTGTTTCACATAGTTTTTGTTCATCGGATAGGAAATAATGAAAAACAAAAAAACCTGACCAGCTTCCACCTGAAGCAGATGCAGTAATTATAGCATAATGGAATATATAGTGAACTCACCGCCCCACTCAAGCTTAGTTAATTATTGAATATATGTAAAGGAAAAAACATTCTATCGAGAGGACAATACTTTTTACACAACCGGACTTGAACATCAACCATAACTACCCAATACAAAAACAACACCACCAAAAAACAATGAACCAGATAGAGGTCACCATTTAATAAACAAAGATATTATCGCCGGAGAGTGTGTATAATAACAAAATAGACGAATACTTTCCGTAGAACCCATAGATTAATATATTCCGTGCGTTCACCACTGGAATGAAAATGAACGAGGAAAAAGAATCTGACGTGAAATATTATCAGAAATAACGACGAAATTATTAGACAACTAGAACAGGAAGACACCTATAACAAAGAAAAATACCCACTTCATCGGGATAGAAGAAATGAAAAAAAATAAGAAACATAAAGCGAAGACTATTCCAGCGCACAAAGCATGAGAAGTAAGGATAATAATGAGATGCCCCACACCAGACTCCGCCACAACTACCTATTTCACCACCCCATTATTTCTGATATTAAATAAATTGAGACACAAATTATAAGAGAGTGCCTAGAACGCGCCAAGATGAGAGAAATTATTATATCATTGGCAGTATACAATTTCTAAAAAAGATAGAGAGAGACCTATACAGCGCCTCACTAAGGCTCTCTCCTGTGACATACACTTGCCTTGCGTTCCACCCTTTAGAATGATCTTACACTAAACTAGCATAATTTATGCCACGCCCAGCAACACACCAAAATAGTCAACCCTCCACCCACGCCATATACTTTTTAATATATATTACCCTACCCCTTAAAGAACCAATGCCTTGGCATTAGTAATGTAATGTCCCCAAGCAGCGGATCAAAGGTATAGGAATGGGACCTCCAGGAAAATAACTGCAGTATAATAAGAAGAGAAGTGATCGATTAACCGACGTATATAATCGAGAAGACTCCTTGATAAGTATTCATCAGATGGGTGCAAGGAGCGGCCACAAACCACGCCCGGAACACGCCGAATGGAACATCTTAAATATATCACAGCACAAATATAAGAGAACTACCCTAGCGACCCTCATGAAAAACTGTATTCCTTCCATACTTGTATCGATCCAACACGAGAAGGATAATTGCCAAACCAGAGTGCCAAAGAGCAACACAAAACAACTAAAGAAATGAGCACAGAAAAGCAAGGAAGACCCCCAAACACAACATAGTAAAAAATAAAATCGGATAGTTGAGTCAATAAGTACCATTTTTGCAATAAGGAATTACCAAAACACATAGTTATTTTCACGACCACCCGAGTAGTAAATAACATTATGATAAGAAAATCCGATTAGAAGCAGTATCAGGGGTAAAGAAAAGAATGAAAGAAAAAACAATTGTAGGGGCACAGGACTTAGCATTATTAATGAAATGTTCAAGGAGAGAGATAGAGAAAGAGAAATATCCATCCAACAAACGGACTGTAAAGTAGTTCCGGAAACAGTTAGCCATATATTATCAGACTGTGAACACACTTCTCCAACGCAAGACATACACCGAAAGAACATAATTATGTCTTCAATTCCCATCCCGCCCACATGCTAATCCCCCCCCCCTGGCCTTTTTATCAGAACACATTCATAGTCATTGAAAACATACATAAAAACTTTATCCCACCACAAACATATAGAAAAGAAAAGGGTACCCTGAGATATACCTCCGGCTGCATTACATCATATACCCAAAAAATATAAACGAAAAAATGTTTAATCACGAGAAAAACAATTCACCATTTTATTGAGCCATTACTATTAACATAAAATAAAACTTCGTTACTCTAAAAATAAAAAAAAATATTAGTTCTTTCAATGTATTATGTATTCTTAATACTAATTAAATTAGTATAGAAACAAACAAGAAGCTGTAACACAAGTGGATAAAGAGAAAGAAAAGGACACTCATAATCTATTTTTATTTCCACATTTACCCAAGAGAGAGTATTACCGGAACTCTCCCCTCCACCTCCTCCTGGCGCAAGGACAAGAGAACTACATCCATAAGCCATATGAAACTGAAAAGGAAGTTAAGTAGCAAACCTCTCTGACTATATAATATTCATAGAACATATTAAATTAACAGCCGACCACGTGGAATGACATTGATGACTGATTCGCAGAAGGTCTACTTCCACCTGTGTAATTAAGGAAAGTAACTAAAGAACTTAGGTGAAAGAGAATAAAAAATAAATTATATAAGTTTAAAAATCAAAAATATATATATAGAGAAGGAGCATCCCCCCCCTTCTTAACCAGAGTAGAATATAAATGATTAAAACGATTAAGAGAGTAAAGCATGAGCCTTAAACATTTATATTATATTAATTAAAAATAGATAACAGGATTTATTGAGAGAGCGTACTATTTGAATAGGGATGTTTGATACACTATCTTTTTGTATTAATGTTTATGTTAAAATTCATTGCGTATATGTAAGAGTTGTTTGGAAACGAACGGCTTTTAATTTGATTAATTCTCGTCCCGTTTTATCAGGCAAGCGAGGTTTCAGAGTAAGTTTTAACGTGGGAGCCACGCCGCATAAATAATAAAATTAGTGAAAAACTTAAACCATCTCAAGAAAGGTTGATAATATTTAAAATATAATAAAAAAAAAAGTAAACACAAAAGTATTATATAAGTACCTTGTGGCCTAGGATAATAAAAAAAATGGAAAATAAAGACAAAGTTGAAAAGAACATTTGAACTAGTAGTTTAATTATTGAGAGAAAATATATTAATATAAAAAGATATATATTTAACTATAAACTCATTATTTTTTTTCTCTACTAACAAAAACTGTTCTCATATATAATATTCAATGGAGTAGCTACCTCCCCCCCCTAGTAGAATTTCAGTCAGATAAACCAAACCCCTTAAGTTCCACCTCCGAACAGCAGTGCTTATTCGCAGATAACTAGAGCGAAAGAAGTAAAAGGGAGTGGGCCCTGGCCTAAGACACAAAATTACCTTATTGCAATAAAAAGAAAAAATTGCGTACTGAAACTACTGGCATGCATAGGAAGAATTTTTCTCCTATCCAATAAAGAATAATAAGAGTATAAGTTAAGAAAAAAATGCCAAACGATGAGCGTTAATATGTAAATGATAATTGCGAAAAATATACTGCGCCTTTGTAATCAACCTTTACAAGAACGTCTAATCGTTGAGTTGTCCTTACGATTTAATACTTCCGGAGGATTATACCCACAAAAAAAGCTAAAACCCCCCTAGAACAACTTGTTCCAGCGCACCTCAGCTATAGCCAACCAACATAAACTAATACCTTTACCGCCTTAGGTTTGCCATCAAAATAGTATATTTCCAATTATTGTTTTTTCTTTTTATTTACCCCCCTTCATTTGTTACTGACGCACTAATATCTAAATTAATTTGTGGTAATCCTACAACCTGCTCTGTACCGAACTCTCGCTATTCTTATTCCCATTCCTTCTATTATCCACCAGACAGTAACGTTTAATCCTCGGCTGTGATATAAAAAAAACCTGCAAAGTCAAATCTTGCCGAGTCACACCAGTACTACACCACCGCCCTTTTCGACGTTTTTTAACATTTTACCCAACAACACACACACACACACCACACTATATAAATTATAATATATAAAACTATAATATTATATATATATTATATAACTATATATATATATATTATACTATATATAACTCAATACTATAATCATCCATAGCTATTAAAACAAAGGGGTTTATATATTTTATCCTCTCTCAATTCGCTCCCTGCCCTCTCTATGGATTCTGCCTACGCCTATGCCTCTTCTATTTTTCTTTTGTACGTACCTTTATCTCTACAACTCATGAGGAAATACTGTTCCCCCATTATATATATTCACACATCATCTCCTTAAATCTGCTCTTGAATGTCAATAAACCAGTCGCGCACTTCTCCCTTTTATAGATTCTGTAATGCTGGGAGTCCCATACCAAGCTGTTTGTAGATACAGGGGGCCTCGCAAACCTTTACGCTGCATACAACCGCGTTTACCCATCGGGCTGGAAGGCTCCGCAGCTCTGCTTTTTAGTATGGCCAAATTAAGACTAAGGCCCTCTGTGCCATGGTCATATATATATTTCCATGCACACCTCGAAGCAAACAGCTCAGGACACTTCGGCAAATAACCCCCTCCATAACCTCTAAAAAAGAATCATCCACTTCACGTTCAATCCTTCCTGGGAGAACAATGACGGGGACCATCCGAACTGTATTTCAGTATTGGCAACCTGGTATTGATCAATCCATGGTCATTGGCTCATCCCACTCACATGTAGACCGCGTACTAAGTTAGCCACACATGCTTCCCGAATATCGCACCGCAGTAAACTTGCTGCCAATCAACATAAGTAAAAATAAGGTTAAGTGGCGGAACGGTCACCACTGTCACTTATACAGCCTACGTAAGGTGCGCACATGAACTTTCATGGATTGATGCCAAAAAATAGGGATCCTGATTGCACGAAAACGATGTGATACAGCATCCGAGAATATATATGGAATCAGCACCATCCATGTTACTATATTATCTGCTAAAAAGACATCCAAGAAAAATTCACCTTTTTTTTGTTGACCAAATTAAGTTTTCTTTATTCTTTTCCTAAATGCATCACCTGAACTTTGAATATAATAAGTTCGGTCCGAATATCGAAGTGATTATCGGCCCGAATACTTTTTAGCCGAATATTCGGTTTTCGTCTTTTTCACTATTCGGCACATCCCTAATTATAATATATATATATTATATATATATATATATATATATATATATATATATATATATATTAATCTATATATAATATTTATATATATATAATATATATTAATATATATAGTATATATTTATAATTTTGATGGCAATTTTGGAATATGAAAATGGGAAAGAGTCCAGGATGTTGATTGGGGGCTGGGCTCTGCCGGTGAGATAAGCCGATGTGAGGAGGTCAATGTCCAGTGGATGTTGAAGATGGTTTAATGGATTTCTGGAGAGTGGAGAGAGTAACCTGCGGAGTGGGGCAGGGCGATAAGTATGCCCGGTGTTCAAAAGGGAGATAGGGGCGACTGTTCCAATTATAGGGCATATCGTTGCTGCCGCATGTCATGAAGTTGAAGTTATATGAAAGGATATTGCAGAAAAGGCTCAGGACGGGAGTCGAAAGACAAGCTAATGAAGCCACAGTATGGATTCAGCCCGGACGAGGTACCCCCGCGCGGTCTGATATTTTTCTTGAAGAGATGATCAGAGAAGACTGGGAGTGGGATAGGAAATGTATATTGGCTTTTGTGATTTTAAGTTAAGGGATTTGACAGTGTACCTAGGGTAAAACTTTGGGAGACACTCCAGGATTACTAACAGATAGAACCCAAGTTGATTAGAGTGATAAGGGGACTTTACACAGTAAGTGAAAGTGGCCCGTAGGCCACGAGACACCGCGTATGGGTAGGGAAAGTGGTTGGTAGTGAAGAACAGGTGTTAAGATCAGGGAGGAAGTGTTGTCACCTTGTTGTACATCTGTATATGGACACAGTGTATCGCGGAGATTCGGTGTAAGAGAGGGAGGAGATTGTTGTAATGGCATATGCGGACGATATTGCTCCTGGTTGTCAAGAGACAGGGAGACCGTTACAGAGAAGTGCTGATTCAATGGGAGGAGGTGCTCGCCGAACGGAGGGATTGAAGATGAATTACGAGAGAGACTGAGAGTGATGAAGATAGCTAGGGAGGGGAGGAGAAACTTAAACATAAAGAGATCGGTGGGGAAAGAAATAAAAGATGCGAGGAACTTTAAGTAATTTGGAGTTACGAAAACAGCATGGAATGATGGGACGGGTGAAAATAGAGGAAAGATAAGTGAACTGCTCTTGAAGGAGTGGTCAGGTTTGTATCCCCTTGCTGAGAAACAGACCATGTGACGGAGACAGGTTTAAAACACTTATTTATACCAGACGATTCTGAGACCGGTACTTTTATTTTGGGTCGGAGTCGTGGGGACACTTACACCAGAGATCACAGGAGTTTAAGATCGTGGCGCGCGGAGATGAGGCGGGCTGCTTGAGGCTTGATAAGTGGGGGTGGACCGAAAGAGAGAAGAAGGAATACTGAGATAAGAGAAGAGTTGGGTCGAGGGGGTGGAGGATTTGATCGAGAGACAAACAACTGAGAATGGTATGGACACCCCATCAGAAGGACTGGATGAAATAGATTACCCGGGGCAAGATTTTTATGCATGGCAAGCCGCAGGTAAGAAGACCGGCGGGAAACGACCAAGGAAAAGATGGAAGGATGGAATGGCGGCGGCTGTGGCGAAGAGAGGATGGACGCTGGATGCAGGTGGAGGAACATCGACTGTACGAGGAGAGGGTCGTGGAGAAGCCTTGCAAACGACAGGGGATGAACCCTACACGGACGAGATGCTATGTGAGAAAGGTGAAGAAATATATATAGTATATATATTATATATATAATATATATATATATTATATATATATATATAATATATTTATATATATATATATATTATATATATATATCTATATTATATAAATTTTATAATTTTAATGTAAGCTGTAAGACGCGACGTCATATCACATTTTTGAGACCAAGAAATTTTTTTCTAAGTCAAAAAAATTTCTAAGTTCAGAAGAGTTAAGTTAAATAAGTTTTTTAAGAAATTCTTTAGTGGCAGCAAGCTTCTGGAATATGCCAGAAAGCTTGCCACTAAAAAACCAATTTATTAAAACCTACTTAACTTCACAACTTTCTAAACTTAGAAATTTTCTTTTTTAAACTTAGAAAATTTTTGGTCTGAAAATGTGTGGGTCGCTGTTACCAGCTTTACATATATTATGATATATATATATATATATATATATAAATATATATTATATATATTATATATATATATATATATATATATTAATATATATATATATATATATATATATATATATATATATAGATTTTTTTTTCTGCATTTTTAGGCAAATATATTATATATATATTATATATATATATATATATATATTTATATATATAGCTACTCTATATGATATATATATATTTATATATAGTATTATATACGTATTATATATATATTATATATATATACCATAGATATATATATAATATATATATCAATCATGATAATGTAATAATTATATGCCTAGAGCATAATAAACTTTAAATAAATATAATGCCTAAAATTTATATGCATACTTTTCCAATAATTGTTAACTATTAACTTGTATTTTATTGTTAAAACCCCATTTTAGAGATTGATTATAATATATATGAAAAAAAGTAATTAAAAAAAAAAATTTTTGTATGTTTTTTTTTTTTTTTTTTTTAAAAACGAAAGCACGTTTTTTTTAATCAACCAATAGTTAGAGCTGTTTTTTTTTTGATCAAGAAAATTGGAAGTTTTGTAGCCTTTGGTCCGAGTGTTGATTCATTTCCGTGATTTTTGGGATGCATGTTTGTTTTTATATATAGTTGTGATTAAGTGTCCAGTCTGCTTTTTTTTATGTTTGTGTATATGTTTTCCTGAGTGGGTAGTTTTGTTGTATGAAAATTTTGGTATTGTTATATGATGGGAAGTGGTCGAGTTTAGATCAGTTTTGTATGTTTGAAAAGGTGAGTTTTGTGGGTAAATATGGTGAACCATAGGTGTTATGTCTAAGTGAATTGCATGTTGGGTGGTTTTGGGCGAGGGTTTTCTAAGTGACTGTGTTTTTAGAATGTTTAGGTTTTCAGTTATGTTCCTCTTTTGTTTGCTTCTTTCTTGGGCATTGGTACATTCTGGTGTGGGTGTGAAGTCATTTCCCATTATGTATGGGTTTGAGGTGGGAGATATCAGTGAAGGTTTGGTTGTAATTTCTGGGGCAGTGTGTGTGGTGAGGTTTGGTGGAAAATGTAGAGGTTTTAAAATTAATTTGTTTTTTTATATTATTATCATTGTGCGAAAAGATTATATTTTGGTGGTGGTGTCATTAAGTTTGGGGAAATTGAAATAAATATCACTTTTTTGAACTATCACTATATCTGAAAATAACTGTATTATTACTAATTGTGGAATTTCTCAAAAAATTGTCCACCTCTGATATATATTATATACCTATATTATATTATATAATAATTATATTATATATTATTATATATTATATAATATATATATTATATTATATATATATATAATTATATATATATATATATTAATATTATATAATATATATATATTATATGTATAACTCAATTTTCATTATTACTATATTACTATATATATATAACTCAATATATAACTTATATATAATATATCTATATAATATTAATATTTATATATATATATAACCTATAATATATATTAATAATATATATATATATTATATATATATATATATACCTGATATATATATTATATAATTATTATATATATATATATTACCAATAAAAAAAAATTGTAAGCCAAATGTGGGGAGAAATGTGGGAATGTGGGGTCCCCATAAGAAGACTCGTTCTGGATTATAGGAAATTACAAGCCGCGATGACTTTTAGACGTTCCCACTACCAACTTGTGTGATCTTATGGCAATCAGAGCTCATAGGATATTACAATGAAAAATACTTTATCACAAGTTGTAGGCCAAATTGGCCTGATAAGGAATATACACATTGGTCCCTTCAATTTTCCCACATTATACCACGTAGAAATACTCGAAATTTTACTCTGCAGGATTATATATTATATATATATATATATATATTATATGTATATTAATATATATTATAAGGTATATATATATATATATATTATATATATATATAGTATATATATATATTATATTAAATAATCAATAATAATTAATAATAATAAATAATAATATTAAAATAAAATTACTAATAATATATAATATAATAATAAATATAATATAATAATATAATATAAAATATTAAATTTTAATATTAAATAATAATATGATATAATAATAATATATAATAATAGATATAATAATAATATAATCATATGAGTAATAATAATTATATAATAATAATAATAATAAAAACGATAACAAATAATCATAATAATCAAGAATTTTATGTTAACATATAAATATTTATATAATTATAAAATAGTATTTGGCCTAGAATTTCAAATTTTAAACAATAAACAAAGTTTTTATTTTAAATATAAATTTCCCTGCCATATAAATCACTCACTCATATGTATTAATAATGATCTATGACTCACTAATCAGTATGAAAGAAATTTTGGATATGAGGTGGACGTTTCGGGGTTCTTTTCATGTTAATTTTATCCACTGTTACCTGTACAAATAAATAATTTATTATAATACTTAATATTTTAAGTTACAGTTAATATCTGGTGAAAAAAATAATTAAGTATGACCTTCCGCCGCCTGAACCATTGGTAGAGTAGAGCGAAAGATTTAGAACATAATAAAAGCCTATTGAGCAAATTTCGAAAGTATTAATCGAAATTTTAAAAAAACGAAGTTAAGTTACTTTAACGAAGAGCTTTGACGTTAGACAGAAAAGGTATTTTTATTAATTATTATTATTATTATTATGTGTTATTATTAATTATTATTATTTCATTATTACTCTATTATATTATTATTATTAATTATATCTCATTATAATATTTATTATTATTATTAATTATTATTTTATATTATTATTACTATTTCCGTAATATAATAATGATAATACAATTATTATTATTATTATTATTATATTCATTATTATTCATTATTATAGTTATTTATTAATTATTACATTATTATTATTATTTATTATTATTATTATTGATTATTAATTATTATTATTATTGTTATATATATATATATTATATATATATTCCTATATTATATATATATAATATATATATACTATATATCATATATATATATATATACTATATATTACCTATTGTAATATATATATTATTATATATATATTATGATATATATATATATAATAATATATATAATAATAATATTATAAGTATGTGCTTGTGTATTTACCTTTTCAAGTTTTGAATTTTTTTTTCGTGTTTTTTTTAATATCTTGCAATTAGATGATACCAAAAAAAATTCAATGGTAACGGACATGAATTAAAAAATATATGGACCAGTTCAGTTTAACGGATCCGTGGACTTTTAATTTTTTTTTCCTTTTTTTATTAACTAAAGGAATACCCAACGGTAAACCGCAAAGATGGGCAGGAGTCGGGGTCCCTCGGCCTTCGGGGGAACGACAGGGTAGGACTATTTCCCCCTGGGAAGGGTCTCCGGATCGCCAGTCTTCTGGTATTCGTGGCGTGATTCCGCGGGGGTTGTCCTCCGCCCCCCCTACGGGTATTGAAAACGTCCTCCTCTATATATATTATTTCGAGCTCATTTTTTTATTTTTTAATTTTCTATTTTTTTCCTACAATTCGTGAGTAATTCAAATATTTGCGAAATCGCTTCTTATAACGCTGATTCCAAATATGTAATTGGTTTTTTCTGTAGGTGTCGTACCTTTTTGAGATATTTAATTTATGGGAAAAAATGTTTTTTTTTTTGTTTTTTTTGTATTTTTTACATTTTTTTATTGATCTTCTATACGTTGATTCCAAATATGTAATTGGTTTTTCTGTAAGTGTCTTATTTTTCGAGATATTCCATTTTTAAAACATATATTTTAACAAAAATGTGATTTTTAAAAATTTATTGTTTAAAAATACTTCGAATTTTGAATCATGTCCGTTACCACTGGAATTCATTGTTGGTATCATATAGTAGCCATATATTAAAAAAATAAACAAGACCAAAAATTCAAATTATATCAGGTTACAATTAAGGGCGCTATTATATATATATATAACTACTATATATTATATATATAATATTATATATATTATAATATATATATTATATATATTATATATTATTTATATATAATATATATACTATAGTATATATAATACTCATTTATTAATTATATATATATATAGGTGATATTGGTTTAAAGCCAAATATTAATCGGATCTATCTCAAAAACTACAATACTTACAGGGAAAAGGAATACATTGTTGGAATCCTGGCAAAATTTTATTTGCGGAACTTGTAAAAAAAAAATAAAATAAAAAATAAAATAAAATAAATCATATTCAAAAACTACAATAGCTACATTCAAGAAAGGAATACATTTTCGGTCCTTTGTAAATTTTTATTAGGAAAATGTAAAAATAATAAATAAATAAATTAAATAATTGGCTATTTTTTTTTTTATAGGAGCAGGGGACAATATAAGTATATGTATATTATATTTGTAAAGGTATTACACGGCAATGTGGGGGCTCGAGCCGACGGGGAACATGGGGAGGGACGTTTTGGTTTCCATATCCCGTAGGGGAGGGCGGAGGAACCACCACACAAATACCAAGAGCGGGGTTCCGGAGAACCTCCCGGAGGGGGAAATTAGTCCTACCCGTAGTTCCCGGAAGGCCGAGAGACACGACTCCTGCATCGGTGCGGTATATCCTTGGGGTATTCTTTATAAAAAAAAAAAAAGCAAAATTTAAATAGAATTTATTTATTTAACGAGTACCAAATAAAAGGTCTCTCTGTAAATAGGCTATCTAATCAAAAATATTACTATATTATTAACAATAATTTTTTTTTTTTTTTTGCATTTCCTTATAAAATTTTACCAGGATTCCCAAAATGTATTCATTTTCGCTGTTAGCTATTGTAGTTTTTGAATATAATAATATATAGTTTATATACTATTTAGTATATAATATAATAATATAATATTATATATATTATATATATTATATTATATATAATATATATATATTATTTATTAATATTATAATATTATATATTTTTTTTCATTTTCCCCCTACTTCATAACCAGCATTCCAAGAATGTATTCCTTTTCGTGTAGCATTGTAGTTTTTGAGTGAGTTGTTGGCTATTAAAACCAATTTCACTATATACATATATATATATAATTTATTATAGTATAATATATATATTACATATATATTATATATTAAATAATATATATATACTTATATTATTACTATATATATTATATTA
>JABUQX010076005.1:0-30000 GCA_015478945.1 Trachelipus rathkii
AGAGAGTGGGAGAGAATAAGTGTTTATGGAGTTAACGATAATATAGTAAGTTAAGGTCACTCACTGCCAAAACTTGCACACACTGTTCTCAGAGAGTGTCACGTACCACTCAACGCACATTTCAGCCACTCTACCGCTATCAACAGCACAGAAACGAAAAGGACTAACGCTCTTACGCTTTTAAAAAGAGACATAAAGGCCTATATATGATGTCCCTAAAAATATATAATACTATATATTAACTATTACTATTCAATTATACTTATTTTATCAAGTTCAAGGTAGAATTATCGAATAGTAAGATATAGAAAA
This sequence comes from Trachelipus rathkii, assembly GCA_015478945.1. NCBI lineage: Eukaryota > Metazoa > Arthropoda > Malacostraca > Isopoda > Trachelipodidae > Trachelipus > Trachelipus rathkii. The sequence continues at coordinate 313 of JABUQX010076005.1, forward strand.
TTAGTCACCTTCCCATAACACATACTATAAATACGTTATATATATGACACTAATATAACTACTATCGAATTAACCACCTATATAATTCGAGCATTTGTGAATACCCGACAATCACTATGCATTTACTATATAAGGAAAAAAACGTCAAATATGCTGGTTGGTAGACTCAATAAGGGGTCATTGCGAGCACAAATGTTTTTCATATAAAAATACGTAGTGGACCCCTTCCTCGATACCTTAATCATATGGAATAACAATCACTTGCAATTTACTAATAATATAGTTGAGAGAATCGAGTTAAAATACAATATTGCACCAAACTAATATACATGGCAATCTAATCATTCCCGACCACACACAAATTGCTTGTTTCTTCATCTACATAGAACTAATCCATCCAAACTACGTTGAGTTCTAAAATATTGGAGGTGGGTAGAAATAAATTAGAAAAATATCTGTTAGTTCCATATATATGAGTGTGTCTGTACTAGTGTATGTATCATGATTTATAATTATAAGTTAGTTTGATTTGGCAAACAGCTTTTAGCATACGTGATAATCAGAGTACTGGAGAATATTTAGACCATTGATAAACGCACAATATGTCATTAATATAAATAAACGCTATAGTTTATAATATCCTAAAATTCAATTACTAATATGTACAAATATAAAGTAAAAATAGTAGCCACTTAATATATTATTTTTATTATCATAATAATAACCGACATAATAGTTTAATGTATACTTGTTCCAGTATATCAAGCAATAAAATTGTTATGTTACTTGTGCTATAATAAAAAACATATAAAAGTGTGAAACTCAACATAATAAGATGCAAAAGATAAGAAAAAATCAATTATAAAAGGTATTGACGGCAATGTCATCACAAGGACACAGGTCAATTCAATTATAGGCAGAGCTTTGATTACACTGAGAGAGAACTCACCAGGACTCACTCGGTATACTATGTCTCACTCTATCAATAATCAAACACAAATATAAAAAGATGATCTAAGCAAATACTAGTTCAAAGTTCACAAAATCACGAAACAAACCATATCAGAGCAAATATAATCACGTCTAATGGAAATCTCTTATGAGAGTCATATATTAAATTAGATTAATACACAATCTGAACAATAATAAAATAGCTGGCAAGTAACTAAGTCAGCACGGGATCTAGACAAAACATTCTCTATATAAGCACGTACGCGCAGTATATACAGTCAACATAATGCATACCCCGACAATTCTAACTCAAAAAATTAGTTTTTCTCAAAGCAAACAGCAACTTACACTACAGCAGAAACACCAGGAATTAATGCATAAGCAACAATTCCAACAAGAGGCAGACGCAGAATCACAAAGATATGACAAATCACACCTTGATATTGAGTGATGCAACAACACGAAAAGATATTATCAAAGTCTTCGTTAAGCGTGCACAGCTGCTGACTCTTCCATTCCCGAGAGCCGTGTCGGGAACGAAAACATTCGACATGTATACACCGTATTAGTCTCATAAAGAAGAATATTTTCAGGTATTAAAAAAGAAGAAGATTGTCTCATTAGAGATGCAAATGCTTTTTATGTTTGTAAGGCATATGAGAATCAACCACCAGCCAGTGAGTAGACTAGTAAATGCGGGAGAGTGTCAGTAAGATGTTGCCTATATAGGGAGACAGACAAAATCCTGGAGCAGCAAGGAGGGCCGATCTGCCGTTAAGGGGCCTCTCAACATGTATAGTGAAATATATCTACACAATGGCTTCTCACATGTAGAACGCAAAAGTACGCATGCGAGAGCACTGGATGAATCAGTTCTCTAAAGTTATGGATCATAAGTAAGATTTATTGATCCGCTAAAAAAACGCGAGATACCTAGCACCCGTCATCCTGCCATGGAAAACAACCGGACCGATCAACATGTTGTCAACCGGATCGATCAACATGTTGTCGATCATACCGCACCACACATTCACAGAGAACCGTCTTTGGAAGTGCGTTTGAACTGTACCATGCGGATTCCCTTGCGATCATAGATGCTCGTTGCGTGTGTTGTTGATCCCACAACGGGTGAATGTGGCTTCGTCTGTACACAATACATATGACAGTGTGGTACGATTAGCAAGTATCCACCTACATAATTTGAGACGCGCATAACTGTCGCCTTCATGCAGTGATTGGACAGCCTGTATATGAAAGGGTTACATGTGCTCTCGACGTAGTGTTCGCCATACACGTGTTCGTGCAGATATTTGCGGCTGCTTGTTGTTGGGCTATGATTCACCATGGCAAGAATCGCATCCTCCTCCTCCACATGGTCTTGACGTCCACGATTCGATGTAATAGGCAAACTGGGAAACTGACCACGTTCAAGCAACGTATTGTAGTTCTGGCTAAACACTCTACGATCCGGGATTCAACGTCTAGGAAAGCGTCGATGGTATTCCACTACAGCAGCAGGGGAACTACCATCACAGTATCCTTACATGTACGTGATATCTGTATATTCGTCATCAGTAAAAATATGCAGCATTTCCGCTGACACTTGTACGAGCACTAACACCGATATCTTGTCAATAACTAAGCATTCGCGCCGTCTTAGTCTAGTCTAGTGCGAAGTGGTAAGAGTTAAAATTACGTTCCCTTTCTTCTTTTGTTTTGTTGATGCATTTTTGGAATATTAAGGCATGGGTTTCTAATATGCTTAATTATTATTATTATTAATTAATTATATAATAATTAATTATAATAATATTCTTAATTATTATTTATAACAATATTCATAACAATTATTAATAATTAATACTACCTAGAGAGTATGAGATATTATCAGTATATATAGTATATATATATATATATATATATTATTATACTCCTTATATGAGGATATTCCAAAATTATGATTATAAAATGAGAAAAAATCAGTATATATTGTTTATAATCTTTATATCATTGTCAGGCTCCTTACTAATAACAGAGAATAATAGTATATTAGTTACTTTGTATAAGTAGTTATATTTTAAATACAAATATTCTTACAGACAATTGTGAGATCTTTATTTTCGATAAGAATATCTTCTATTTGCGACGAAATTAGTATTTATTTAGAGTAGTATCTAAATGTAAATTGTTATTTCTTTCTATATGATTTATAATTGTATTAATTTAATTTGATTATCGATGTTTTCTTAATTTTCATCCTAAGTTTTTAAGACTTTCAGTGTTTTTGACTTACATTTCTAATTTTAGCTAACCCCGACCCCGGCCCCGGCCCCGGCTAAATTAGAGCAGCCCCAGGTACCTTCTAAAGCCAGGAGGCTTTCTTCGACCTTCCCGTCAAATCATTTTAATACACCGACGCCGCACGGTCGGACCTGAGACGAGAGAAGTAAGGGTATACCTATATTCTCGTGGTTTTTCTTGTTTGTCTCAAACTGGGTGAAGGATCAAGCGTAAAGATTTTTTATATTTTAATATTTACAAAATATGTATGATAAGAAGTATAAAGCGCCCGGTAGCCTGGGGTGCAAATGAGTGAGTAGAAGCCTCGCCATACAAAAGCGAAGGGTCCCAGGTATAATCGCAACTGGTCGGGTGGGAAATAATTATGTGATAGCTATATTTATTTCCCCCTTTATGGCTTAGAGTTATCGTACCTGCTCTGAGGACGTTAAACGAGTAACATCTCATCCAACCTATTGATTAGTGAGCTCTATATGCTCCAGTGAGTGATGATAGTGTTTATCTCTGTAAATAATATATAATATATTATATATATATATATTATTATATTATAATATATATATAATATATATGGATGAAAATTAAAATGCATAGTACTCACGCAATCTACAAGTTGTACAATATATAACTAATTATGTCCCAGGTATAGGGTATTAGAGAATACCTTACCTATATAACTTAAAAATAAAACAATACAAAATAAATACACGTTTTTTTTTCCAAGTATCAATGTTTATTTTTTCAAGAAAAATAATCACGTTATTATTTATTCTAATGTTATTTTTTCACTTTTAGATTTTTTTTTCGTGTATTTTTTTCATTAATGTATTTATTTATAAATAATATAAAAAGAGTAGCTAATATGTAATATTTCACTATTGAGTATTATTTTTACATTATAATTCAAATATATAAGTATAGTAATATATATACTTGAATATTAAACGAAATAATTCCCATTAAGAATTGTAAGTTAGCAGAAGTACCATTAGTTTTCAAGTGGAAGGAGGTATACCTGCTGCCATTTTCTTTATCAATTTACAGTAGGTATAGTAGCACTGACTATGCAGAACTGCTTTGTTTTGGTAAGGTGTCTTTGTCTTCACCTACTGAGAGTGAAAAACTTATGTAAAAATTTCTCAAGATCCAGTATATATATGTTATCGAGGTGAGTAGGAGGTGACATGGGCATTGAGTCACAATTTACCCCCCTCTATCTACACATCATTCTCAACTGTGCTTACGCGCTCATACTGTATTTGAATTATTATATAATTTCTAATAATAATATTGATTGATACTATGAGTCTGACAATTTGACAAATAAACTTTTACAATAATGGTGACTTATGCAGTGGATTGCCATCAGAAATGAAATAAAGAGAAAATATTCGTAGAGAAATTTAATGAGGATTAACAAGACTAGTATTTGTCGAAGAAGCCTATAAAGGAAGAGTAGAGTATAGGAATGATACTGTTTTCTGTAAATTATTTAAAACATGAGAGACTCTTTGAGAGAGTGAGAGAGAGAGATATGAAATACAACTTTTTGATTTCACTAAATTACTAGTCCCCACATTTGCTGAGGATTTTCATGACCACACATGAATACAGATTAGACACGGACATATAGGCCAGGTCAAGACACTTAGGGCCTGAGTTTCTTGACTAATTTGGAAATATTTTTTCAGTAACAAAGTTTTGAGAACATCGGGAGCCTAACATACTAGACGGTATTTTAATTGAGAGAGACCCGCGGTTACGTGCCTGGAAGTAGATAGCGCGTGTGAATCTTATTCCTGTGTTCTCTTAAATTTCTTTTTTTTTATTTTTTTATTTTTGCTCTACACTGTGGAGCGATCTGCCTGACATATTGTGAATATAGAGAGAGAGGGTTCTGGCATTTCGATGTCTAGAGAAAGGTATAGATTTAAGTACATAACATATTTATATAATTTGAATTAAGGATATATATAATATAAACTATAAGTATTATTACTGATTGTATGTAGGTAAGTATGAAAGTATATATATATATATACTACGTGTATGAGAATAATCGACAAGTTAGGTGATAAGGAGGCAGGTGAGCATGATAACAGTGACTCTTAAGCTTATCTGGCCATTGCATTAATCAATCTCTTTCATGATATTTAGGTATTATGGTAATATATTATTTTCCAAAAAAATTTCCTAGTTCTAAGATTATGAGCATATAAAATAACTGTATTTTGGCAAAAACGTCTCAACAACAAAATGTTATATTTCATTGAGGGGGGCCGTTGCTACCCGTTTTATTTCGCTTAATAAAAGTAAGTCACACGACTTTTTTTGGCACAAATGGCATTTTTCTAATTCTGATGAAATAATTATGATAAAAATTTACTGAAAACTGAAACAGAGTAAGAAACATTAATGAAGGAGCCAAAACAAAATTATTATCATATTCAAAATTCAGAATATAAAATATGGAAAACCCATAAAATTTTTGAAACATGAAAGAAATTTTTCCACCTTGTAGGAAATTGGAACCAAAAAATGTCCAAATTAGAGCATATTTGCTAAAATTTATAAGATAATTGCTCAAACATGTAAATTCCACAACTTAATTGAAAAAAACGAAAAAAACAAATTTTTTACTTTTTTTTCAGGCTGCGTTTTTTTCATGAAAAAACCGTTTTTTTCGGAAAAAAACGAGCTTGTTTTTTTCCTTTCCCAACCCTAATCATAGGGTAAGGGTTCAAACCCACCTGGGACAAAATAGTTACTTAATGGAGACACGGAACGGGAGGACGGATCAAAAAAAAAGTTTCGCAGGTAGCCTCTATGATACATAAAGATGCTCTAAAGATGAGCGAAAATTATTATTTTTTTTTTAGGTCAGGTCAGGGTAGGGTAAATTAATTTCTTACATTGCAAATAAAAAAATAAATTACATCAATTTCGCATATTAAAAAGATATTTACAAAAGTTATCCAAAGAATGAACAAGCTAATTATAGAAAACGGACGCTCCACGTCTATTCCCCTATGTATATCATATTTATTTTCTAACGCGACGCAAAGTAGTTCCCGTTTAAAATCGACAAAATAAATTTTAATTTCCGCACCATATAATGTTTATTTTTATTTAAACTTTAGTTTCATATACAGTACATTTAATTTGCACTATTACGCTGTCTCCGTTAAGTAACTTTTACCATATCCCTTGAATAGAGCTATACTCTTGAGGTATGAACTTTATATAATCATTATTTTTGTAGATAATTTGACAAATAATTATTTGCAAAACTATATAAATAACCAAAATCTGTTTCCTGCAAGCGACTTCAGTCTTTCATTCCGAACCATGAAAGTACAAAAAGTCCAGTCCAAAGTCGTCTCAATCAATGTCTGCTGAGAGAGATTACAACTTTTAAGGCGTTTCCTTAGGTTCAATCAAGGTGGATGAGTATTCGTATGAATTTTTATCATACTTTTATTTATCAATAAATCTACTGCGAAGTTTATAATTTTTTGAAACGTAAACTTTTGACTGATAATAAACGTCATTCAAAGTTGATAATTCTTTAATTGAATAGAGGAAGTAGTGATCCATCCGAAACAATTACGAAAACCTAAATAGAAAAAAAAATCGTTAGAATGAAAGTTCGTTTGAAAACCTATCCAACGTATCCGTATATTTACTATATTTTACATAGTTCCCCTGCCTGGGGGTTCGCTAGCAACGGTAGTTTTAGGAAACGGTGGAAATTTATAATTTTCATGCATGTCATTAATTAGATAAGGCATTTGGCTATTTTTATGGTGCGCAAAATAAACGCCCTCTCTAGCATAGAATAAATAATTAGCCATCATGAGCAGTTAGCGGATACACAATACAAATATATATATATACCTACTATATTTCTGTGTGTGTGGATAGTTTTGCACTGCCATAATTATCTCAATTTAATAAATTCGATGTAAACCATTACGGCACAACCAATATTACTCCACCGCCGTCGTACGTGCAACTTGTACATCGAAGGGTAAGTAATTATGACAACTAATTTACGCTAAAAGCAATGGAGGAAGTGGGTATAGCCACACTAGAGTTACGAGTCTATCTATCAAGGATAGTAATTATTTATCCGACTTTACTCTATCTATACCGATGCGATATGCATTTCTCATAATGTTCCCTGTCTGCTTGAGAATCTAGGCCAATTCTTATTATACTATTATAGCCCTACTTCTATATATATACATATATTACAAGGACACTAGATTTTTAGTTATTAATTATATATATATAGATATTAAACAAACCTATTAAGCCCGTACCTTAATCAAAAGTATACCAATACGACTGCATATAAATCCGATAAATCACTTTATACCTACCATAGTTTATTAAATAGAGAACCTAATACGATGATATACCGTATATAGCTGTATCACTATAATTATAGAATCCTGATGTATTCATTTACCTACTATTTCATCTAACTAAATATACAGTCGTGATAACTATCATAATTTATTAATCACTATTATCGTATACTATAAATCTATGTATTATCCCATTGGTTACCATAGATATTATTGAGACCATCGTATCAATATTAAGTTAATGTACAAATTATAAATCTATACAACTTCGGGTTTATGCTTTATCCAAACGCTGCTATTGTCTGGGCTCTAACGTGAGATCTGCACACAGTTGAATTCCAGGCAACCAGTGTTATTGTCCCAATACTACCTTCACTTACAGCAAATTTACTTGATTAAGTTTAGGTACAATCATTAAACCCTATGAGATCATGCCTATTTAATCTCGCTCTAGTATCCGAGTTTTGCTATAATATATTATATATAGGGTATTACACATATCTATGCAAGTTATAAATACATGACTCATATACAGTGTAAGTTACTTATTCGACTTAGGATAACAGTCACACACATTTCACAATCTATATAGATAATCTGATGTATGTGTATATATATATGATTAGTATACCTATAGCTTCCCTCTGTTTCAGATATATATAATATATATTAACATACCTGAAAATGGTATCTAATTAATTAAAATTCAATTAAAACGAATACTTAACTATAAATGATCACCTCATCACAAATGAGTCTGCTCACTTTTTCATAAACGTACTCTAAATATACCTATATATTATATGTCTATATATACCACCAATTTCTTAAACTAGGCCTTTATTACTATACAAGATCATAGTATATGCCAACAATAATGGCATATCATACTAAAAAACTAATGTTACGCGACTTATAATCTTCTACCAGGATAGTATTAAAGTAAATTACTTTAATAGGTAATAAAAGTTATATCGACCTATATATATCAACACTAAATCTAATACAACAAGATATCACACTTCATCAAATTCATATTTAAGATATCACTAAATTTATGCTTTTATATACCTTATCTGGAAATCCAAAACCTCCAACTCTGCCATACTAAGTTATATCCCACTCTATTTAATCTGTAGGCTGATGAAAACATTGGTCTGGGGTATCTTGTGGGAGGAAATTTCAAGAGTTCTATAATTAATCGACTACTTACCCTTATAGCTATACACGGTAACAAGTCTCTCACCGTATCTCTTTTCTGCAAACGCGCTGAGTTAGCAAATAATCTGTTATCCCACGTGATTTTTACCTTACCTCTTGACTTTTTGAAGGTCATCCAAATTTTTGACACAGTCCAATATTGGATACCGGTGTATCTCTGATACTACATTTCTGGAACCAGAGAGCGGACCTTAAGTTTTTTTGAGCCTCAGGAATTTTTACCCTGACCCTTGGAGATTTTTTTTTTCCTGTTGTGATTCACCACTTGACTTTGGCAGCTCTATTATCAATGGACCTTCCACTTTTCGCTCGACAAAAAACTTCCAGTTATTGGTCTCTCAAACGTCATGTGTGTATCATTTCCTTAGACCACACCAACGGATAAATTTTGTTGCGCACACCGAGAGATTTTTGGCATAACCGACAACCAATATTTTTGACGGAGACAAAATTTTTCTGGTAAACACCCTTTCGAAGAGGGTTTGCGCCACAATTCTGTGTGGAGGGTACAACGCAACACTCGTTTTGGTACGATTGCCTCCCTATTTTGCGCCCCCCTAATTTTTTTCGACCAAGGGTCAATTTTTGCCCACGGTAAGTTTTGAATCTTCATTTAGGGGCTTAGCCCTATTTTTTGATGTCTTAACCTTGTTTGATAACCCGCCATCGTCATATTATCACGACCTTCAAGAGCTGCGCTATTATTTCTAGATTTACCTCATTGAGCACGATCAGATGATTTTGTGCCTACCTACAGCTAGTTAAATATACAGTCTTCCAAGTCGACTCATATTGACAGCTCATTATCTCCATGGTCACTTATATTGGCCGATCAGGGTAATAATAATCTCTATTGGCTACCCACTTGTGGCTTACTTTCCAGTAGTTCAGCAATATTTCTCTGGCCCCACGGAGAATTTTTTGGAGCTATACCAGCGCTTGTGTCCTTCCATGGGTCAATGTAATGAGGTACGAGCACGACGTTACTGCATATCCATCTTCTATAGTCTTCCATGGTCAACGTTCGTCGCCCTATCACCAAAACACTGAGATCGATTCGACCAGGAATTGCCTTTTTGGTCTTTCCTTTGTGGTTCAGCATTCTCAGGAGAGAAACCCCACTCGTCACCCTACCTTAACCAATCAGATTTTTTTTCGGAACTCCAAGCTGCTTTGGTCTTCCACAGATGGTTCATTTTTTTTGCCCAACGTGATGAGTATTAATTTAATTTCACTTATCCCCTTTATATGGGCTTAGCCATATTTTTTTTTGAATGTCCTTTACCTTGTTCTGGTACCAATTGATATTCGGCCCTTAACCTTGCCAATATACCATGGGTCCCAATTTTTGGCACCACGGTAATTTTGGCTACCTCCTTACTTAGGGGCTTAGCACTCGTTTTTGATGTCTTTACCTGCCCTTTTTTCTTCTCATAAGGTTGCGTTTTTAGACAGGAAGAGTGAACCTAATGCCGCGTCCGGATGAGACAGCATCTCTGTGAACAGTCCTAAGAACGCGCAAGTCTCTGCAGGTGCACCTTTCGGTTAGAAACTGCGCTAGGGCCGGTATTAGGGACGTGCTTTATTTCTTGCGGTTCCATCAGACTTTTCTATCGTGTGAGGGCATGAGCCACTCTACACCGCGGCTAACGCATATCCCAAAATATAACCCTTTTTCTTCTCTGTGCCGCCCACTCCTTCTCGATGGACCCCGATTGGCACACTCACACTACACTCCCAGGAAAGCCCTGTAGTTCTGTGTCTCAGGCTGTCTCAAACGTGACACTCCAATGGAAGGGAGGGAGGAGTGCCCTACCTCTCATTCTGCAACTCCGGGGTGGGCAGGAGATTCCCCCTCAACTTCACGGCGTTGATGAAATCTCAAGCGGTGAAGAGAGAGGTAAAATTATAGTGGTGAATCAATCTGTCAGAGTGTTCAAGAATTGTATTTAGGTACGCATCTGGTGTGTGTAGATTCCTTAATCAACTATTCAAGATCGTTGTGAATTACTGAATGGTTTTATTCTCGAAGCCTCTCCCACCTGTGGTTGTGGCATGTGTGAGAGGAGCCGCGACCTTTCAGTGGTGCGAGGATTATGTATTCGTCGTTTGTATATACCCTTCAAGTAAACTCTCGAGAGACCACTGTCATGTGGATGATGAAGACTACGATACCACCTATCAGTATTCCGTGAGCTTAAGACTTGTTTAGAACATCTCACACATATATAGGATCCAACATGCGAACAAATCTGTTATAACACACATTACGGATAAACGAGCAAAGTAGCAGGAACCTAAGATACAAGTCAAGACACGATCTACACAGACACACAAGAAAAGATTTAATGGCAAATAGTATATCGAAGTTAGAAGAGATTGGAAGGTTTAGAGACGCGTTATCTGGAGTGGTAAAGTGCCTATATAGGGCACAGAACTTCCACCAATTGCTGAAAAAAGTTTGGCAGTTTAGAGATACTAGTTTATTAGAGGAAAGAATATATTCTGAATAGGCTTGGGGTCTCAGACAGAAAGTCAAGAGGTAGGATGCAACAGACTACTACACACAGCACACAAACACTAAGAAACACTTTCACAACATATCCATTTCGAAGTTTAGACGTCTAGAGCATTCACACCTATGAGCGACACTCTACACTCAACTCCATGAAGAATACAGTGCAAAACATAGCACAGGTAACATTCCTACCACTTATATCACACGTTACCACACACATCACAGTACACACCCACCCACATCACATTTTCACACAGTACACGGCAACATTCCTTTCGGGTTCCTTACAACATGGCCGCGTGCCGAGCAACTTTTGACGAGCAACGGTTAATCCTCGAATTTTTGTCCTTCCTTTAGGACTTTAGCCTTTTTTTTGATGTCTTAACCATTGTTATCACCCACTGAATATTACTACAAAGTGATGCGAGACTTTGGAGTAAATATTTAAGCCAAGTGATAATACCTAATTGAGGTTCAAAATTAATTATTGTGAAAATCCACCCACGCTATAACTTTGATGGAGTCTATTTTATGGTTTCATAACAATCAAACTACGAGTTAAAATGAAGTTAATCATATATGAGGAATGTTTTCTATTAGTGTTCTATGAAGTATATTTAAGATTGAAGTTGCCAGGTGAGTGAGATCTCAAGCTAAGGTTGAGTGCCAAAGTGAGTGCCCAATATGGTTTTCAATGAGTGACGCTAAGCCCTAATAGTAATGAAGAGTATGCTAATTATGAGTGCACCAAATAGAAAAATTGAAGCGTGAGCGACACAAATAGCTTGGTATGTACCTTAGAAGCATAAGTATGAGTGCACAGCAGTTGATTAGTTGCCCAACTGAGTGCTAGGCGTTTACAAAACTTTTCTTACCTTTCGACCTGTAATTATTTTTTTCAATGACCTTTCAGAAATATTTTGCTCGTTATATCATAGGCTTCCCCTAAGAGCCTAAGAACTAGCTACATCCTAATATGGGTGTCGGTCCAGTGTCTACCTTAAGGTAACTAATTCTAAACATTGTCAATTGAGGAATCGGAATTGGTGTATATTACAAAATCTCTCGAGATGTCGTCAAATAAGAACAATTAAATTGACGACTGGTGCAACATGCACTCAAACTCGAGGTGAGTTCTCAGGATGAAGTAGCTCTCTTAATGAAAACATATATAAGCAGCAAAATACTCTACCCGCATAATCAAATACACAAGCGGACACTACTTTTACAAACCTTAGGCCCGAGTATCACAACTGTAACAACGAGTAACACTTCAGTAACATTACCAAAAATTATTCGGGTAATCATTGGCAAAAAACACGAATTGTAATCAATTCTCTAAATTTCAGCAATATGCACGACCAAGGACAATAAGGTACATAATCATACGTCTCTCTCTGGACGACACACTTTATCATCATTCATTCTAGCTTCTCACTCTTGAAAAGACTAATATCGTAATTAGCTTCACATTATTTTGATTGCTCATATATATAATATATATTATATATATATATATATATATATCATATTATCATTGAATGTAACTCAATAATCTTATTGATTAAGTTACTATATCTTTGAGATATACTACCATATTAATAATTGATTAGATTACCATTATATATATACTTTTGTGAGAGTGATTAGACTCATTTACTTATTGTCTACCTCATAGAGATTCAATTAAAGTAGAAACCGCCCACACAGGACTCAGAAGGTATTATCTTTATTACACTCTATGTGCTATGAAGCCATAAGAACACACACTCTCTCTTCTCTCATCTCTCTGACTCATACGATTGCAAAGGTTTGCCCTGCACCTTTTAAGAGATATTGGAGAAAATATGGTGTTAGACAGTTCTTCTTCTTTCCTTTAGGTTGACCTCTCTCCACGTGAGAAGTGCGTGTCTTCACACTCAGAGTATGGCGTGTCGACCCTATGCTCTCTGCCTGTATCGTAATTAGTATGGAAAAAACTGATAAATTACAATCTTTGTATAATAGCATCTAAAATGTCTCTCTCTTACAATCTTTTCCAATTGATTTTATATTTCTATAATATCACCACACAGGGGCTTTTTACTCTCTCTATCTTCTGCCCATGCATTTATATAAAGTACAGCTATTTATAAAATTTAAAAATACCATAATGTACTATTCGATCTTCATTGACTTTGGAGAGACACACTAACTTAATAAACTGTACTCATGGCATTACAGACCTATTATTTTTTGAGATGCCAGCACTTTGAATTTATAATTTTGTGTGTATTTATGTCTCACTTATCTCATCTCAAATTTTCTTAGCTCTTTGGGTGAATGACGAGTATATTATTATACCTACATACTTTTAGGATCTTTATTATGTATGTATTATTCTGGAAAGAATATTTTTACAAAAAGATGAGAGTAATGTAAGAGCATGATGGTAAGAAGCTACAAAAACCAGAGTATGTGTTGAGAGTGTTATCGTGAGTAGAGTATAAATTGTATATAATAACATTTTGTGATTAGATTAGTCCACTCTAAGACAACTGAGTAAACGAAATTTGCATTAAAATTCACACAAACAGTTATCAGGATCGAATTTCTAAATGACTAATTTAAACCTCTCTCTTAAACGAGTTCCCAAAGTAAATCAGTAGAGAGATATCAATAGAGAGTGAGAAGTAATTCAACAGAATAGATTAATCCATCCCCTCACGGAGCGACGGCGAGACCTCCTGTATGCTGAGGTATGCACGTGATGTCCTCCGCTAAACTTACTTCAGGTGCACTTTCGTATCTTTGTAAAACTTTGCGAGTGAAGAGCTTTTGGAACCTCAGAGAGTGTCATATTGTTGTGATGTATAGATGTAAGACTCAAAGAGATCGCGCGAATAAGGTCAAATCTTCAACCCATAGAAACATCAGAAGTTATGGGAGTTTATTTTGGACGTAGCATCACACTCTCCTACTAATCGGATTTCAAGAAGGTGAGAGAGAGTGAGTGAGGTGTAAAGTTCCTAGGTTGATACACTTAGAATATTGTCTTTCTCGATATTATACTAATAAAACAATATTACCGCTTTAACTCCAACATGTTATGCTTAGCATTACATAACCTTAAAAATGTGCCTCAGTAATAAAACCGTCGTGTTGATGTGTGAGAGTAGGCTTATGATTACCTAACACCTAGATGGGGGAGTATTAGTATGAGTATTTAGTAATGCTTTTGTTTACTGCTTTAAAACTGCTTTAAACTCAGTTTTACTGCTTTAAACCATCCAATGTTTTTACTAGACTCTTTAACTTATATTTACCTATTTTATACTCCATGTAAACTTCTATAGATAAATATGAGCGGAGTTTAACCTCTATAATAATGCACTCTAAACAAAAAAAGTGTCTCACCATCTCTCACTTTTGTACACAGTCTATGCCGTATGAAGAGATTCTATTTTGGAAAAATAAATCAACTTACACCATGAGAGTGCTATTGTCTAACATTTATCATATGAAGCTTTATAAACATCCAAAAATAATCTTTTGCTTAAGGGGGCGTAGGGTCTTGGTAGTCTACAAACACGTTGAATTTTTTTATCTCTTGAGAGAGACGCTCATTAAATTTCATGTGTGCTGTTTACACGAGTCATAATGTTTTCACGGCCACTACAAAAAACATAGTTTTTTTTTTTCAATTTTTTGTTCGTGAGGTCTTACTTACACCTCTCCATTTACTTTGACTAATCGGCATTGATTATACTCTCTACCCAGGCGCTTTTTATCACACGTGTCTTTTTGAGACTGCAATTGCGGTCACTTTTATCAGAGCTTTGCGAATTATACTGACAATCATCTGCTTTATCGAAAGCAGCCTTTACACTCTCTTCTCGAATTGATTTGTCTCTTTTTCTTTATCCTAGAGAATAAAATAGCATGTATACAACAATTGTTTTGTAATAATAAAATTAGTTCTTTTTAAGCTGGGCACTCTCGTTAATAATGCACAGTTACCACAGAGACAGAGAAGAGTAAGATTTATAGTATATCATTAAATGGGTGTTATCTTTTTAGTTAAAATTAAGAACTTGGTATATTAGATTAAGGAAATAATATTAAAAATATTAATATTATTTAATTATATATTATATAATTAATTTATATAAATTTCAATTTTATTCTTACTTTATTTTAATATTTATTATAATATTATTATTATTTATTGTATATTATACATTAGTGTTATTTTTTGATACAACTCTATTTTAACATACTTCAAGGCCTATTTGTGTTAAATTAAAGATCTATTTTATTCGAATACATCATATTTGCACACACATAAATTTCACACTAATAAGACTCTTAACCGCACACACACTAATCTATCTATTGTGCCAACAAGTGTCTCTCGTTCTTCTTTTCATAATAGAAAACCGAAGTGTTTTCTAATTAATTGAGTGTTGGCAATTTGTTTTCGCATGGATATTCGAATTTTCCAAGAGTGATTTTTTGAGATTGTAAATTGGTTAACCTCCAACATAATGACAGCATCCCCCCTTAAACATCACTCGATTATTGTTGTCCATTACGTTTTATTTATAAATAATATATTATAATATATATAATATATATATATATAATATATATATATTATATATAATATATATAATATTAATATATAGTATTATATATACTATATATATATATATATATATATATATATATATACTATATATATATATATATATTATATATATATATATCATATATATATATATATCTATAATATATAACACATTATATATATAGTTATATATATATTATATATATATTATATATATATATCATAACATATATAATATATATAATAATATAATATAGCATACGGAGCAACACACACATACACCACCACACACACCTGCATTAGCATGGCTCAACACAAACACACACATTCAGCACGTTATCACTTATCAGGATTATACACACACATTCCACTATTGCAACTCGTACGCGTTATACCAGCACATTCATACTATGACACTTAACTTTTACCCAATAGACACTATACATTTACACTTATAAACCACACATAGCGGTCACAACAGCACCAAACACACGATCAACAGACACATCACACGCCACTTACACTTATACACACATTCACTTGATACTATACACACATTCCTATGAACTTTCATTTTGATACTATCAGAACACTTACATTACACTCTCACTCGACACACAGATTGTACTTACTACTCACAACAGATTTACTTACACTCACACACAGATTTTACTTTACACTCACAACTCTGGATCGTCAGGATTTACCTTACACTCACACAGGAACACAGATATTACTTCACACCTACAGAATTTACTTACAACTCGCACGACGGATGTTACAACCACACGCACACACACACACACACGCACAAACACACACACACACACACAAAGATTTACCCACGCACACTCACTTAACAGTGAGTAGACGTATAATTTATATAAAAACATTTTAATGTTTTAATAAACTATGTAGCAATTTATATTACTCATCTCAAATATATACTAAAATTTATTTCAAAGTTTCCTAAACTTCTATAATAAAATCCAATCAAGAAATGCAGAAAAGAATTGTAATTATTTAACTGTTAATACTTTTTGTTTATAATTTTATAACTATCAAGTTTTTAAAATAACTTTTACTAAATTAATGAAATTTTATTTTAAAAACATATATATTTACGTACCTTAAAGCAATATAAATCAGTAAATCAGTAAGGTCACCCCTAGCACCCCTCTACACCAGCTATGCCACGTTTTGTTCTATTGACTTACTGCTTTACACCATCTTTAGCCAATGTAATAAGTATAAAAATAACAAAATAAGTTCTTCTCTGCTAACATAACATGTATTTTATTAAAATATTCTAAGTTTTTATTTAAAAATAACAATTAATTATTACTTTCATTTATATTATTCACTCGATGTTACTAAAAATATTTCAAAGTTTTTTAAAATAATTCGCGAATTTTCTTTATTATTATTATTATTTATTCAATTATTATTATTATTATTATCTATGTACAATTGACAATCCATCACGAGAAAACACAAACAACCCGCACTCCTTACAGATAACGAAACTGACCCTCTCTCTGTAAAATGTGTTTGAAATAACTACATTTAGGCCTAAAATTTAGGATAATCCCTTTTGTATCCCCGGGGCAATTTAAGCCTAATTCCAGGTCAAAATATATTTCAAAACTGACCTTTTTCTGTAAAAATGTGGTGCAATAATTACGTTAGGCCTAAATTTAGGCCTAAATTTTGAAGAATAAGCCTTTTTGTAGACGGCTAATTTAATCCTATACCAGTCAAAAGGTAATTCCAGTATAGACAATAAATCTATTTGTTATTATTAATTTTATAAAATATATTTCAAACTGGAAACATGCTGGATCGGTAAGAACTCCTTTTAAGCAGGTAAGAAGGAAAAGTTTTCCTTACTTGTGATTGGTCGGAGTAGTTTGCCCCTATTTCATAAGCTAACCACCACGGCTCAGCATGAGCCCCACCCTCAAAGGCAGCCAACCCCGCACCCGCTGGTGCGTCCCGCCGCGTCCCCGCCCGCCGCGTTGCGCCCGCAGGCGCAATATTTTCCGCGTTCCCCGCCCGCCGCGTGCGCCCGAGCAGGCGCAATATTCCCGCGTACTCGCCCGTCGTTAGTGTTATTTACTTCATGCCTATTGTTATTATTATTTAGACCACACATACATACCACACACACACACACACACACACAACACACCACGTACACACACACACACGCACAACTCACTTACACATATAACGGTATAATTTTATTAAAAATTTTATTTAATTATTATCTGTATATTAATTGTTTTATTATTATTTAGAAAACACACATACACCCACCCACACACACAATCACACACACACCACACGCACACTCACCTACACATATAACGTATAATTTATTTAAAACAATTTTAATTTTTATTTTTTATTATACTTAGTGTTAATTAATACTTCATGCCTATTGTTATATTATTTAGAACACACATGCAACACATTCACGCACACACACACACACAATACACCACAATGCAAATACGCACCCACCCAATCGATATTTTGATGCTCAAACTTTGATGCTCAGCTTTTGAAGCCTCAACTTTGATGCCTCAGTTTGATGCCTCAACCCTTTGAATGCCCTCAGCTTTTGATGCTCACTTTGATGCCTCCAGCTTTTTGATGCCTCAGCTTTTTGATGCCCTAACCTTTTAATAACTTAGCTTTGTACCCTCCAGCTTTGGTGTTCATCTTTTGAATGACTCATCTTTGAATGGCGTCATCTTTGATAACACCTATATTGATGATTCATTTTATAAGCAGTTACACTTACCATAGACACCCCTTACACTTACACTTATACACACATACAATATATCTCTTATTCACACATACGCACGTACACATAGACACTTACGTTCACCCATAGAACACTTACACTCAACACACACACAATATATATATATATATAGTATATATATATATATATATATATATATATAATATATATATATATATATATATATATATATATATATATATATATATATATATATATATATATATATAATATATATTATATATATATATATATATATATATATATATATATATAATTATATAATATATATAATATACTATATAATATATATATATAGGCGGGGATATGGCGCCTGCGGCCGCACGCGGCGGGCGGGAAACGCGGAAATATTGCGCCTGCGGGCGGGAACGCGGAATATTTTGCGGCCCTGCGGGCGCACGCGGCGGGCGGGGACCCGGCGGGACGCACCAGCGGGTGCGGGTTGGCTGCCTGCGGGTGGGGGTCATGCTGAGCCCTGGTGGTTAGCTTATGAACTAGGGGAAAACTTCTCCGACCAATCACAAGTAAGGAAAACATTTCCTTCTTACCTGCTTAAAGGATCTTACCGATCCAGCATGTTTCAGTTTGAAATATATTTATAAAATTAATAATAACAATGTTTCTTGTCTATACTGGAATTACCGTTTGACCTGGTATTAGGATTAAATGAGCCCGTCTACAAAAAGGCTTAAATCCTAAATTTAGGCCTAAATTTAGGCCTAACGGAGTTATTGCACCACCACATTTTACAGAAAAAAGTCAGTTTGAAATATATTTTTGACCTGGGAATAAGGCTTAAATCGCCCCGGGATACAAAAAGGAATTATCCTAATTTAGGCCTAAAGTAGTTTTTCAACACATTTTACAGAGAGAGGTCAGTTCCGTATCTGTAAGGAGTGCGGGTTGTTGTTGTTTTTCTCGTGTATGGATTGTCAATGTACATAGATAATAAATAATAATAATAATAATAAAAAGAAAAATCCGAATTATTTAAAAAACTTTGGAAATATTTTTAGTTAACATCGAAGTGAATAATATAAATGTAAGTGATAAAAATTGTTATTTTTAAATAAAAACTTAGAATGATTTTAATAAAAAACATATGTAATGTTAGCAGAGAAGAACTTATTTTGTTAATTTTTATATTATTACATGGCTAAAGAATGATGTAAAGAAGTAAGTCAATAGAACAAACGTTGGCATAGATTGGTGTAGAGGGGTGCTGGGGCGGACCTTACTGATTTACTGATTTATTTTGCTTTAAATATTTTTAAATAATAATGTTTTTAAATAAAATTTCATAAAAATTTTAGTAAAAAGTTATTTTTAAAAACTTGATAGTTATAAATTTATAAAAAAAGTATTAACAGTTAATAATAAATTCTTTATTCAAAGATAATGATTGATTTATTTATAGTATTTTTAGGAAACTTTGAAATAATTTTAAGTTATATTTGAAATGAGTAATATTAAATGTACATGTTTTAATTAAAAACATAAAATTGTTTTTAAATAAAATTATACGTTATATGTGTAAGTGAAGTGTGCGTGGGTGTGTGTGTGGTCGTGTGTGTGTGTGTGTGTGTGTGTGTGTTGGTGTAAATCTGTGTGCGAGTGTAAATAAATCTTGTGTGTGTAGGTAAATCTGTGTGTGAGTGTAAGTAATCTGTGTGAGTGAAGTAAATCTGTGTGTGAGTGTAAAGTAAAATCTGTGTCAAGTGTAAGTTAAATCTGTGTGTGGAGTGTAGTGTAAGAGTGTAAAGTGTCTTATGGATAAATGAAAAAAGTATCATAGTTGATGTGTGATAAGTGTAAGTGCGTGTTGTGTGTGTGTGACCGCAGTGTAATAAGTGTAAATGTTAAGTGTCTATGGTTAATGTAAGTGTCATAGTGAATGTGGGTGGAATAAGTGTCATAGTGAATGTGTGTAATAAGTGAAGTGTGTGCGTGGTGTGTTGTGTGTGTGGTGCGTGTGTATGTGTGTTCTAAATAATAATAACAATAGGCCTGAAGTAAATAACATTTTTGAGAAAATAGAAAACAAAAATAAAATAATAAAATTAATAAAAATATATAAGAAGAAATAAAAAATAAGAAGAAAAATAAAGAAAGGAGAATTTAAAAACAAAATGAAGAACTTTAAAGAAGTTTATATATATATGAGTTTAAAGCAAATAAAAATGTGAGTTTAAGCAGGTAAAAGGCCAGAGAGTTAAAGCATAAAAGCAGAGAGTTAAAGCAGCAAAAGCAGAGAGTTAAAGCAGTAAAAGCAGTGAGTTAAAGCAGTAAAAAACATGAGTTAAAGCCAGTAAAAACATAGTTAAGCAAGTAAACAAAAGCATAACTAATCCCCCGGCTTGGTGGTTTAGGTTAACACCTCTATTGATGTACTGATTTTTTTTTTACTGCTTTAAGGTATGTAACGTTATAAATATAATGAGTTAAGCAGTAAAACATATAAGTTAAGCAGTAAAACATGATTAAAGCAGTAAAACATGAGTTAATACCAGTAAAAGCAGTAAAACAAAAAGCATACTAATCCCCCTAGGTGTTAGTTAACACCCTCTATTGGATTTACTGATTTACTGCTTTAAGGGTATGTAATGTTAATAAATATACGAGTTAAAGCAGTAAAACATATGAGTTAAAGCAGTAAAACATGAGTTAAAGCAGTAAAACATGAGTTAAAGCAGTAAAGCAGTAAAACAAAAGCATACTAATCCCTTAGGTGTTAGGTAACACCTCTATTGATTTACTGATTTACTGCTTTAGGGTATGTAATGTTAATGTTTTTAATAAAATTTCGTACAGTTGTAGTAAAATAAAAATGTTTATTTTATTTAAACCTCTGGTTTTTTTCTTCTACATACAATTTTTAAAAATTTATAAATTAAAAAGTATTAAGTAAAAAGTATTAAAGTAAAAAATAATGTTAATAATATATGTGAAATAATAGGTCTGTAATGAGTTACAGTTTTAGGTTCGCGAAAATGTTTTTAAAAAAAATGTTTAAGTATGAAATAAAAATGGAAGACTTATTAGTATATATATTTTTCATTCGCTCGACGGGTCGCACCTACGGGTGCGGGGCCTCCATCCTTTGCGGGGAGGGGGCTTGCTGCGGCCTGGTGGGCAGCTTATGATCTAGAGGTAGACAAAAGATGAGTTATCAAAGAATGAATCAAATCAAATATAGGTGGTATCAAAGATGACTTCATCAAAAGATGAGTCATCAAAAGATGAACCGCAAAAAAATTGAGCTTCGAGTGTGTGAGTGTAAATGTAAGTGTACCTGTGCGCGTGAGTGTAAGTGTATATGGGCTAGTGTAAGTGTCTATGGCGAGTGTAAGTGCTTATAAGTGTTATAAAATACTACTCATAGTAGGTAGCATTCTAGCAGATTTGTAATAATACACCAATCGATTCCTCATACCTTATTACCTAAGGGTAGACACCCATATTAGGGCTAATTCTTAGGCTCAGGGGAGCTAGAAAAGGCTTGAAAAAAAGTGGCACTCGTTTGGCACTATGTGGCACTCACTTGCACTATGTGGCACTCACACCGGCACTCACTTGGCAACTCATTTTGGCACTCACTTGGCACTCCACCTGGCACTCATCTAATACTCATAGAACACTAATTAGAACATCCCTAGATACTTCTTACGGTGATTGGGAACCATCAAAAGCCATCAAGTTAGCGTGGGTCAAAAATTGACCCATGGTATCTGGCAATGTCAAGTCCGAAATAATCATGGTCAAACAAGGTTAAGACATCAAAAAAGGGCTTAAGTCCCTAAAGAAAGGACAAAAAATTACCTGTCTGCTACTACTGTATATATATATATATATATCGTCGAGCGAACCTACGTATACCGCCATAATGACAAAGTTTAGATCATTTAGGCCATGCATGTTTGAAGTAAATTTGATTAAAACGCTGTGTGGGTGTGTGGTGTGTGTGTGTGTGTGTGTGTGTGTGTGTGTGTGTGTGTGTGTGTGGTGGTGTTGTGTGTGGTGGGTGTGTGTGGGTGTGTGTGTGTGTGTGTAGGTGTTCAAGTTAGGATAGATCCATACATGCGTTCAAGTTAGGAACGAAATATGTGACGGGTGGGCCACGAGTGGGCAAGAATTGGCTTGGGCCAAAATTGACCCATGGGATATATATGGCAAGGTTAAGGTCGAAATATCATGGTCAAACAAAGGTAAAGACATCAAAAAACGGGCTAAGCCCCTAATAGGGTTGCCAAAAAATTACCGTGGCCAAATTTGACCCATGGTATATGGCAAAGGTTAAGGCCGAAATATCATGGTCAAACAAGGTAAAGACATCAAAAAATACGGCTAAGCCCATAAAGGAAGATCAAAAATTACCGTGGGCAAAAAATGACCCATGGAAGACCAAAGGCTGGTCGAAAAAATTAGGGTGGGTCAAAATTGACCCAAGGAAGACCAAAGGGTTGGTCGAAAATTAGGGTGGGCCAAAATTGACCCATGGAAGACCAAAGGGTGGCCAAAAATTAACGTGGGCCAAAATTGACCCATGGAAGACCAAAGGGTAGCAAAAAATTTCCGTGGGCCAAAATTGACCCCATGGAAGACCAAAGGGTAGCCAAAATTACCTTAGGGCGGGCCAAAATTGACCGATGGAAGACCAAGGGTAGCCAAAAATTACCGTGGGCAAAAAATGACCCATGGAAGATCAAAGGGTTGGTCGAAATATCATGGTCAAACAAGGTTAAGACATCAAAAAATAGGGCTAAGCCCCTAAATGAAGATCAAAAATTACCGTGGGCAAAAATTGACCCATGGTCGAAAAAATTAGGGGGCGCAAAATAGGGAGGCAATACGTACAACGGTTGCTTACGCAACCGTTTGGCGCAACCCTTCTTCGAAGGGTTGCCAAAAATTAGGGTGGCCAAAAAAATTATGGTTGCCAAAAAATTAGGGTTGCCAAAAAATACCGTGGGGCAAAAATGACCCATGGAAGACCAAAGGGTTGGTCGAAAAAAGGTCAAGGCCCAAAAAGGTCAAGGTCAGGTAAAAATTCGAGCTCAAAAAAGGTCGCGGTCAGAAAAGGTCAAGGTCAGGTAAAAATTTGGGCTCAAAAAAGGTCAAGGTAAGGTAAAATCACCGTGGGCAAATTTTGCCCACGGTGTGCAAAATGACTCTGTTACTACTTATATATATATATATATATTATATATATATATATATATATATAATAATATTATATATATATATATATATATATAATATATATATAGTATATATATATATACAAATATTAATTAATCACATAAATATATATATATATAATATATATATATATATATATATATATATATATATATAATATATATATATATATATATATATATATATATATATATATATATATATATATATATATATATATATATATAGGCCTATATATATATACTGTATATATATAATATTCTTACTTACTCCTAATCTGTAGCCCCCATTCCCCTCCTACGAGAAAACAGCATCCCCGAGATATTTTGACACCACAGGAGGCCGGGCATAGAGATTCGTAAAAGTAAACGTATCGAAGTTGAGTCTGATGTTCGTTGAGTCTGAGCAGTCTAGTGAGAGATGTCTTGCGTTATCATTTGTTTGTAAAGGACATCTTTGACAGTGTGGGGAGCGTGCTCTGTTAATTTTAAATATGTATTCTTTCTTGCAGGGAAAGCTATTACCCAGAGAGGAGACGGGGCAGCAATACTCGGGTTTGACGGTCCAAAGTTTGTTCTGTATGGGGTATGTGGTATGGTGGGGGAAGGTGCTTGGAGCATGGTGCTATTTGGATATGCGGGGATCGTTCTTTGAGTTAGGATGTGTTTAAAAATGGGGGTATCTGAAGCTTGGGGGGAGAAGAGTTGTAAATGTTAAAATAGTATAGAGCTGGTGTGATTTTTCTCCTTCTACGTGCAAGGGATTGCTGCAGTGTTTTGTGTAAGGGGTTATTTCTTGAGCAATTTACTGTAAAATTGACAATCTATCATGTCAAGATGGGCTTTTAAAGATAATTTTTGTTTTAGCTAGTATATAGCGGATGGATATAGAGGAAAGGCTACTTATTATATTATTCTATTATCCTAAGAGCTTTGTTTTGCATGGTTTTCAATTTCCGAATATTGGATTGGGATATTGTGGACGTCTATGAGGGGCAGGGTTGTGGAGTCGGTTCAAAAATTTTCCGACTCCGACTCCGACTCCGACTCCACCCTCTTCAAAATTACCGACTCCGACTCCGACTCCGTCCTCTTGAAGATTACCCGACTCCGACTCCGACTCCGACTCCATAACCCTTTAAAATTACCGACTCCGACTCCGACTTTCCGACTCGACTATCCACCCTCGTAGACAGAAATATATATATATATATGATATATACTATATATATATATATATATATATAATCTAACTATATATATATATAATATATATATTATATATATTATATAATATATATATATATATATTATATATATATATATATAATATATATAATATATATATATATTATATATATAATATTATGAGAGTAAGTTGTTACCGTGTTAATGTATAGTAGTGAGACCATTGGTCTGGAATAAGAGGTATAGATCTCTAAAGGAAAAATGGGTTCAGATGGACAATCTTAGGGGCGTGTTAGGTGTAGAAGTATTAAATCTCTGAGAATAAACGTTATTAAGAGAATGTGTGGTTTGGGGTAAATAGAGAATAAATGAAATGTACTTGAGATGTTTTCATCATGTGGAAAGGATGGATGATAGTCGGAGTTGGTTAAGCGGATTAATAGTGGTGAGTGTGCTGGAACGAACGGCTGAGTCAGACCGAGAAAGTGGATTGGAGTCAGTAAAAGAAATGCCTGAGGAGAGAAAATGTGAAAGTTTGGAAGAGGTGAGAGAGAAAGGTGCATAACTAAGGGGTGATATGGCGGGTTTGTTGAGAGGGGTATTGTTGTGGCCCACCTGGGCCAAAGGGGATTAACCCACATGACGAGATGCCCATATGTCAGTGGTCCGTTGCTGTCCCCGTGAAAGCTCTTAAGAGTGTGCGTTTGCTGAATGCGACGAGTGCGCACTAAAAGGTATAAGGCGGTAAGTGCTGGGCTTTCTTTTTGCGAATTGGTTCGACCATATTCTTCTACTACTTTTCCTGTTTCTAGTGCCAATGCTTCGCACACTAACCCCATTCTTGAGGAGAGAGAATGTAGGTGAGTGATATGATGAATGTTGAATAGTATATATATATATAATATATAATATATATATATATATATAGGTATATATATAGTATATAATATATATATATATATTGTTTACGTTCAGGGACGTACTAAGTTTAACAAGAAGGTTGTGGTAACTAAAACTCGTTTTTCGTGTTGTCAAATCTTGTTACTCTCTCGCAGACAGGACAGTGTTATCATAGAGGACTGATGGAAGCATTAAATCGTTTGGAAAATTAAAATCACTGACACTGGCTCACAAGATCAATATTCATAAGATTTGGCGAATTGTTTGTAATATAATAAAAACAGGTTATTTGGGACGAAATAAAGGAGCGGTTCCAGAAAGCTTGTTCAAGGCGATAAGATGGCGGAATCGATTGACCAATAGGAAGCAAGATTTTAGGTCACGTGAGAGGTAGGACGACAATAATGGAAAGGAAGAAAGAGAAGGTAATAATGGTCATATATATATATATATATATATATAACTTATATATATATATATATATATACTTATATATAATATTTATACTATATATATATATATACGTATTATATATATATATATAGTATATATATAATATATATAGTATATATATATATTATATAATAGTATATAATATAGGGCAAGTAGCACCAAAAGCATCTTTTATTAAAGAATTATATATATATATATATATATATATATATATATATATATAATATATATATATATATAAATATATTATATATATATATATATATATATATAATATATATATATATTATATAATATATAAGTAATATATAGTATATATAGTATATATATATAATAATATTATATATATATAATATATATAATATATATTTATATATATAGGGCGTAGCAAAAAAAAAAAATTCG
Source organism: Trachelipus rathkii (assembly GCA_015478945.1). Classification (NCBI taxonomy): domain Eukaryota; kingdom Metazoa; phylum Arthropoda; class Malacostraca; order Isopoda; family Trachelipodidae; genus Trachelipus; species Trachelipus rathkii. The sequence goes on from JABUQX010076005.1 coordinate 27,266, forward strand.
GGGTGTTTTAGATTAAGAATTATATATATTATATATATATATATTATAATATATATATAATATACTATATATAATATAATATATATATATATACTATATATATATATATAAGTATTATATATATAATATATAATATATTATATATATATATATAATATTACTTTAAATAAAAGGGAATAAAATAAGGAAATTAATAATTAATTTGAAAAAAAAAAAAAGATAATTTTATTCAAATAAAAAATTCTTTTATTTTTGATCTCTTAACAGCAAAAATGATTGATAACTTCCTTCGTTTATATTGTGAAGCTAAGATGAAAACACTCATTAAATCCAGTTTCTGCTAGATTTTCTTCCATGTAGAATTTAAAAAAGTTTTGCTTTAAAGTCTTTTTCAGAGTAGTGAAATATTGTTTTTTATTTCACATTTTGAGTGAGGTAAATGCCTAAAATCCTTAACAATCTAAATATGACTGAACATATCAAATTTATTTCCAAAATTAAGCAAAATTTGGATAGATGTCGATGGAATAAGTAACTTTATAAAAATTAGTAAGTATGGATCTTGATTCGCCCGAACTTGCTCTCTAACTAGTTTGAAAAATCATCAAGAATATAAATTGTAATTGCCCTATATCTTTTCATATTAAATTGATTCTCACAAGAGGCATTATAATTCTTCATTATCAAGAAAGCAGAAGTTCTGTTGCATCTTCCAAAAATGTTTCAAAATGCTTCCGTTGATGTTTGCTTGAAATCCTCCTAAACAAACATTCACATTTCAATATGATTAAGAGCGGTTGCTGTCACTAATTATGGAGAATGCAATGTAATACATATTGAAAGAGTGTTTGAGGATAAAGTTAAAGACATAAATAAATAAACTTATAACAAATTGCTTTGCTTTAAGACTTGAAAAGATCTAATTTTTTTATAAAAGGTTAAATATCTTGATCCATTGAAACTCCTCTTAAGCTTCAACTATGCTTTAAAAATTTCATTAAGTCGTAACAATCCATCGAATTTTCCAACCTACTTGTTCCACCCATTCGTGAGAGCTTTGTCCCATTTTGTGTCTGGAACAAATAGTAATCGGCCTTGGCCAATCTAAAATAAGCATATAGTTGCATCTCGATGTGCATAACAGTTTTTAATGAGTTGTGCTTCACATGAATGTGAACCGGAGTGAATGAGAGCACGAAGCGCCGCTGAATATTTTCGACTATTGTCTTAAACCACCTCCAAAATCATTTGCTTCATTGCTTTTACACCATCATATCGTTGTCCAACCAGAAAGTTATATTTATATCAAAGTTCGTAGCATTACCTTCAGATAGAGATACGGACAACAAAGAACCAAGTTAGAGCACACCGCGACCGCTAACTGAGAAATGTCCCAGTCAACTAAATATTTATCAAATACAAGCCCATGCGACAAACACAAAACCTACACCACACCCTAAGGCCTGTCAATTTCCTAAACAAAGGTCAATATGATATATACGCCAACAACTACTACCAAAGTAAAATCTTTAGCTAGGGTTTTCATGCTAACCACAAATACAGCTAATTAAGTTTATTGTGATAACTGGTAGCTCAACATGCCGCGGTTTACCTTTAAATACTAACTAAAAACCCGCCACTTTGGCTACGTAGAATATACTATATGATGCCAAACAATCCATATACCTTCCAATCTTTCCTTTAATGTTGAAGTGGTCAACACCTCAACAAACTCCTGCGGAAAACCATTCAAAAAATTTTAAAAAACTATTACAGATGAATCAAGGTTACACGTCTTCTACATTTCTTATTGTGTCCGTTTGATAAATTTACCGTGGTAAAATATTTTAATAGACTTGTATCATGTTTCCTATGACTGGGAGAATTTGAGGGGGACATAATGCCATATGCGGACGATCTGGCATGTTGCCGCGAGAGAGAGGAGCGATTCGAGAGGTGGTGGATTTGTTTGCGGAGGAGTTGGAGGAAGCAGGGATGAAAATGAACATACAGAAGACAGAGATATTACAGTAACCGGAGGGAATGAGGAGGGGATGAGAATGATGGTGAGAGAGGAGGATAGTGAAGGCGGTAAATACCTGCAATTATCTCGGAGGGTGTTTTACATAGGGAGGAAGTGGAGAAGAGGATTACGTGAAGAATGGAAAAGTTATAGATTAGTTATGAAAAGCGGTAATACCCATGATGAAGATTAGAAACAATCGGAATAGCAGGTTAAAAAGTGATTTTTAACAGCATATTGACTCCGACACTGCTGTACGGAGCGGTAACATGGACAACAACGAGAAAAGAGGAGAGTAGAATACAAGCGGCGAGGATGAGGATATTAAGAACTATGATGGGAAAGAGTAGGAGACAGGATAAGAAATGAAGTTATTAGAGAAGATATAGGTGTGAAGAAAGATGACACTGAAGATGGATGGGGGGAGATTGAGATGGTGGGGACATCTGGAGAGGATGCAGCCGGACAGGATGCCGAAAAGAAGATGGGAACGGACACCAGACGGAAAACCTAATGAAATACCTAAAAAGATAGGGTCAGAATCGGTGGAGGACTCTATGGAAAGATGTCAGCTAACAAAATATGAGAGCGCTGAAGAGAAAGGAATCAGTGCAGGAAAGAGGGACGTCTGGAGAAAAGATGCCTTGCGCGGGCCCCCCCCTGGAAACCAGGAAAGATTTGAAGAATCGCCTTCCTGGGAGAGGAGAAAGAA
>JABUQX010076005.1:35000-45000 GCA_015478945.1 Trachelipus rathkii
ATTGAGAATAAGGGCTATTTGCAAATTTGTTAGGTTTTAAAACTTTTTTAAAAGGGGTAGGGCATTCGATGGGGTGGTAACGATACTCTTCGGAATAACCTTCCTGATGCATTTTGGTAGAGGATATGGGACAGCCAGATAGGTGGTGTTTTCTTTAGGTAACTGGTTATGAGAGTGGTAGAAATTTGCTTTTGCTTTCTTTAAAGCTCTATTGATTATGGAGAGAGGATATTGTAAATTCTTAAAAGTGTTAAATAAAAAATTGATTTCAGTCTGTAGATTTGAGGGGGAACAAATTCGTAATGCACGTAAAAACAAAGATGTGAGGGTCCCTACCTTCGTGTTGAAGCAATGAAAGGAATACCAATGCATGTAGTTAATTTGTGAAGTTTTCTTTCTATATATTGAAAATGTTAAGTTACCAGTGTCATCCCACTTCACCAAGGTATCCAAGAAAGGTAATGAATTATTGATAGGGGCTTCTACAGTGAATTGTAGATTGGTATTATAAGAATTGATAAATGTCAGAATATCCTGAGGGTTTTTATTAATAGGAATAGCACAAAACACGTCATCGACGTACCTAAACCATTGAAAACCTACAAAGTTAGGATTGGGGAAAAAATGATATTTTTCAACCAACTCCATGAATAAATTGCTTATAATAGGAGAAAGTGGTGAACCCATACTAAGACCTTGTTTCTGTTTAAAATAATTAGAATTATAATGAAAAAAGTTATGTTCTAATGTCAAATTAATAAGTTGTTTTATAAAATCAAATGAATATGTCAAAGTATGCTGTGAAACTTGTAAATGATGTTCCAGTAGAGAGAGAGCTAAAGGGACCGGTACAGATGTAAAAAGCGAAATTGCATCGAAACTTACAAAATGAAATTCCCGTGGGTCAATATTTTTGATTTTATCGATGAAGTTTGTGGTGTTAGTAATATGAGATGGTGAAATGTTACCTACAAGAGGGCTTAACTGTTCAGCCAGCCATTTTGCTAATTTGTAGGTAATGTTATTCGTGTTAGAAATAATCGGACGTAAAGGAACATTAGGTTTGTGAACTTTTGGTAAGCCATAAAATTGTGATAGTTGGGGCATATATGCGTTTTTATTATCGAATGCCCTACCCCTTAAAATAGTTTTAAAACCTAACAAATTTGCAAATAGCCCTTATTCTCAATGTATATATAGCATTCCTTGCTATAACTGTAGAAGTATTTATGTGGGAGAGACAATTGACTTTAAAAGAAGAAATGACCAGCATAAATACGATCTCACATACAGTAAGCAGAAATCAGCACTTACGCATCATAGATCGACGTTTAATCATAAAATCAATATCAATAACATGGAACCCATCATTAATGTCTCAGATAATAACAAGAGGAAAATGATAGAATCATATTGCATTGTAAATAGTAATAACTTTAATAAAATAGCAGGTGAAATGAATATAGACGTGACACAAAATTTAATGATGAAAAGTACAAAATTTTTCAAGAATATCGATAAAAAATTGGATCATCAACAACCATCCAACTGAAAAATTGTTTCATACTTCAGACTCTTCTTTAACGCGGGAGCTTCTTTTCTGTTCAACATCCCACCTGAGGAGGCCGTTACTGGCGGCGAAAGCTAGTGGAACTTAATATAATTTAGATATGTAAATAAATTTGTAATTGTGTGTATTGATGTTTTGTAGGGGCACTCCGATTTTATTAAAGCTGTAATAATAAAGTCAGTTTTAAGTGTTGTATTCATAATTGCCTAAAATTGGATTAATATTAGAAAAAATAGTCTGAATTCTATAAATAGTCAAATATATATATATATTATATATTATATATATATATAATATATAAAGAGACATATATAATATATATATATTATATATATATATATATATAATAATATATATATATACATATATATATATATATATAATATATATATATATATATATTTATATAATATATATATATAAGAGGCAGTAAGAAGACGCAGAATCAAATCTAGAGTGTCCCGTTCATAAAAATTAAGAATTAAGAATAATTTTTAATAATAATTAATGTAATTAATGAATAGTAATTATAATTAAAAAGCCACATGGGCCTACCAAGACTGTCCCAGACAAACAATAATTAATAATTAAGAATAATAATTAAAAAGCTGCATTGGCCCCTCTAGAATGTCCCAGTCAATCCATTATAATTAATAAATAGGAATAATAATTCAGAAGCCGCATGAGCCTACCTAGACTGTCCCAGTCAACCCATAATAATTAATAATTAATAACAATAATTAAGAAGCTGCATTAACCCCTCTAGAATGTCCCAGTTAACCCATAATATATAAGAATAATACTTTAGAAGCCGCATGGTCCTATTTAGACTGTCCCAGTCAACCAATAAAAATTAATAATTAAGAAGCCACATTGATCCCTCTAGAATGTCCCAGTCATCTCATAATAAATAAGAATAATACTTAAGATGATATAATGGAACAATTCACACACAGACTGGAAAGACCCCTTCGGCAAAATTGATGGAAGAGAATCATAACGTGCCTATTCCTTGGGAGGAACGTGAAAAATGGGAAGATTCCAATTTTAACCCATTTAGAATTCGGCAGAATGTTTTATAAAACTGTATTTCAAGTGATAAGGGAGCAATCCGTAAATTACGTGGCAGTAACGCTGGAAAAGTCTTCCCAACCTCGGAACCTCGGGGGATTAGACATCTTCGCTCCCCCAAACCGCTTGAAATAGAACCTGAGGTTCACAAAAATACTAAAACAACAGAAAAAGTTCCTAGACTAAGCGACATAAAACCTGTGCTGTTAAGGTTAAATCTTATATTGTATAGTCAGTTCACAAAGGATGGCAATAAGGCTGCAAAATATATATATATTTTTTAGTTTATGTATAGGACCTATCACGGCCTGCAAGGAAGCGCCCATACTGGGTTGAATATTCAACTCCATAGGCGAGTCCTAGCTCATTTATTTTAAATGTCACAAAAGTACTTTCGGATGGCGAAATGAATATTCAGTCAAAAAAAAAAAAAAAAATCTTACATTATATATTGCCCTTATATTACATTGTGAAGAATATTCATTTCTTGAAGGTTAGAGAAAATAGATACTATTAAAGTGGGATGATTCAGAAAAGATATGGGATAGCCTTATATGTGTTATGGTGTTATGGACAATAGAGTAGGAAAAAGACGACAAAGAATGGGGTCCGGCTGAGGACAATCAATGAAGATATAGTGAACAGATTGCGGGGTATAGCGACGGCAAAATTTGCAGATGCAGGAGGTGTGATGTTTGTGTGGCTAATGCGGAGGCGTGCGATTCGAGGTAGTGGCAAAGCAATTTCGTGTTCTGGTGAGAGGAAGACCACTTACTAATGTTAGGCGTTATATCTCCAAATTATGCCCCTCGCTGATCACTCGTCCAGCACTTCTGCCAGTAAGACAAGAAGCCTTGTCGGAGAGCAGGACAATAATCAGTTGATGGGAGGCGGCCTTGTCGAATGGCATCCGGGAGTTACCTAGAACACCTACGGAAAGAAGCGGCGGCCATTCTGCTTCTCTGTCAGCGATTTCCTTGCCAGTCACCTGTACGTGAGAGTAGGTCCAACATAGTGTAATTTGTTTCTTGCGAGAGCGGAGCAGCCGAAGAAATTGTTGTACAGCGGATACCACTGCATTTTTAGAATAGGGGGCTTTAAACGCCTGACGAGCGCTGAGCGAGTCGGAATAAATTACATAAGAGTGGTCTTGGTTAAGAAATAAAATTCGAGAGAGGCCAGTCATTATAGCCATTAATTCTGCAGTAAAAATTGAAGCATGAATGGCGAGGGTATGGGAGAGGTTGGGGTCAGTAAAGACAGCAGATGCACCCACACTGTCCCCTATTTTAGAGTCGTCGGTAAACACGAGTAATTCCACCGTGAACTGCGGAATGAGACGAGAATGATCGATGTCTTTAACAAGGCAGAGGGGTGGCTGGATTTGGAGAGAGTAGTAGTAATAAAAATACTAATAATAATATTTTTTTTTTTTTGAGTAGGTGTACAGAGATCATCACTGCTCACTGGAAAGCGACAATGCTGGGACAGGAGAACCCGCCTCAGAGACGACCTCTAAACAGAATGCGAAACTTGGGAGGTGAAGAAAATAACAAATCCTAAGCAGGAGCGGGAGTACGCGGACTGCAGTAATGCCGTGAAAAGTGGACCGTCACAGGGAAGATCGGAAAAACTAACGGGAAAGAATCGGCGAAGAAAACCTTAAATCCTATATAGTAGTTGGAGTTCGTTAAGGAAAGCAAAAATGGAATCAAAACGGAAAGACGGAGAATCAGCCAAGAGAAAACGCAGGCGTTCATCAGGGGATACAACACTAATAATAATAATAATAATAATAATAATAATAATAATAATAATAATAATAGTTTTTTGAGTCAATGTACAGGACCCACCACGGCTCACAAAGAATCCATCACACAGCTGAAAAAATTAACATCATGGGGTGGGTCTTGGCATGTACATAATTTGAATGTCTGGGAAAATTTGAATGACGAAATGAATATTCAGTCAAATATAAATAAAAATAAATAAAATTATATCCTTACATTATAAATATTCCTAATATTACATAAACGAATTGGAAGAAGGACTAACTGTCACTGTCATTGCTTATCCTCATGACAAGAAAATAAGTTGACGTACTAAATGTTGTGGGAAGATTCAGAATAAGATATGGGACAATCTTTTCAAGACAGGGTCTATGGGCCAACCACAGAATACAGCTCGGAAATACGACGGCCGAATAGGGTCCAAATCAATGATGATATGCCGAACAGATTGCGGGTATGGCGACAAATCTCAAAATTTGTATGATGGTGGAAGTGGAAGGTTCCGTGACATATTCTAATGACTGCGTAGTGATATTGTGAGCTATATCGGGGAGAGAGATGCACACAGTTATCACACTACGTCTAAAGCTGTTATACAGTCGGGTGAGAGAAAGTGTTAAACTCCTATTACACCTGATTACTGCATATATAGTAACTTTTTCTTTCCTCCCGCGAGCTCGAATCATTTACGTTTCTAGCACTTCATATGCCACTATATAGGAGAGAACTTAAGTCCTGAAAGATAACGCAAAAGGATAGTTAATGATACACAAGTTTTGAGTGGAAGGCGACCTAGGAAGTTACAACTTTGAGTTTTGAGGAGTACACAGAGAGTCATTCTCTCCGAAAGAAGAGGTGGCCATTTTGGAGATCATCGGTCAAGTTGTGCATATATCTTCCTACACTGAAAGCGATCCACACAGACATTATACACTGCAATTTGTGTTCTTCGGGAGTGGCACCAGCCAGTGAAGAATTGTACGGCGGGTACCATTAGAGGTTGAGAGATATCTAGTAGGTATTTTCAAGGCGAGAGTTCTCCTTGGATGTGTGAAGCATATACATTGAATTATTGAGTTTATAAATTTAGGAGGTGGCAATCTTGGAGTAGTGAATATTTAGATTCTGTGAGTATGAGGTCGGATACTCTTTTTATAGCAAAAATTCACGATATACGTTGCTCTCTAACACAATCTGAGAGGCATTGAAGTGAGGTGGAGGCATATGGGAGGAATTGACGGAGTGAAATACCCATGAGATGTCATGAGTCCTCAGCATAATTCTTTTGAAGTAATATAGCTGTCTTTTATTTAGGTGGAGGATGTAAGTCCCAAATGAGGATCTCCACAGCAAACTCACGCAAAGAATGCGAAGGCATTAATAATATACCTGAAGTGTGAGTTATCGGAAACTAAACGACTCTGTATAGGGGAAAATTACCCCTAACGGTAAGCAAGAAAAAATTAAACGTTTTGCTAGGAATGGTGTATATAGTTAATCATTTATCATATAAACACATTGTTGTAAGTTCTAATAGAAGGCAAAAACCGGTGAGTGATACATAAAATGAAAATAATTAATGAATAAATATTATGAAAAATGAATAAATGTATAGTTAATTACATAATCAATAAAATATAATTAATCTGATGGTAATGGTTTGGTTATTCCTATATTAACTGCTATAATATATAAGTAATATGGAAGGTAATCAAAGGTTACGTATAATTTATCATTTTATTAAATTAACAAAATCAAAAATAAACAATATCCATTAAAATCAACAAAATTCTATTTTATATATATATATATATATATAAATATATTATTATATAATTTATATATTTTATATATATAATATATATATATATAATTTAAGAAGAGATATACACAAATAATATATATATTAATATAATATATATATATATAATATATTATATATATATATTAATATTAATAAGTATATTATTAATATATATATGATAATTATATATATATATTAATATATTATATATATATATAATATATTAATATAATTCTATATATTATTATATATTAATATATTATATATTAATATATATATATATGATATATATATAGTTATAATTAATATTATTAATTTAATAATATCAAAATATAATATATATCTATATAAGTAATTAATACTAATATTCTATTATATATATATAATATATACTATATATATATATATATATATATATATATATATATATATATATATATACTTCACATCTTACGCGGATTAATAATAATAAATTACTAAATAAATTTATAAATAAATAGGTTATTGAAAATATTGATTTTGAATATTCCGTGTTTCGCTTTAGTTCTTCTGAAATGCCTTCAGAAAAATGTGAGTCTGCGGTAAAAAGTAGGCTTTGTACACTGTTACACAATCATTGTACATTGTTACAAAATCATTTAATGATTCATTACAGACACAATATAGTATTTACTTAGTACAAAATCAAAAGGAAGACGAAAAATACATGAAAAAAAATGCAAGTACTTTAATATCAACTCATTGTACTAAAAGATTATTTTTGAAATATGTTACCTTAGAACATGTTTGGGTATTACTTAAGTACTATAAGCACACCCTCCTCTGTGCGGATATTAACAACCGCGTAAGATGCGAATAATTTGAGCAACATAAATTCATTGTCGGATATTAACAACCGCGTAAGATGCGAATAATTTGAGCAACATAAATTCATTTGCTTCTATTAGCAATATAAAGTGTGCTTTAACAGCTCGAAAAAGAACTCCCATACTCTTTTTTTTTATTAAATTAGATCAACTGATAAACATTTGGAATTTTACTTGCTAAAAAAAGAAAAAAGAAAAGAAGAAAAGTTAATCAATGATAATAAATAAGATTATTCACTTATTATCAATTATCAATTAAATATTTTTTTAATGATGAATTATTCATATCTACTTTTTTTTTAGAATACGAGTATAAAAACGTTTGTACATATTAAGATTTATTGAATAATTTTAAATTTATGTCTAATTTCACTACTACTCTAACATCACTAAAGCCGATGGATATGTGCATATAAGGTCATTTATTAAAATGTTGTTAGACGTGGATCACAAGTGGTTCACAGTTTGTTTGCATCTTCACTCTGGGTCTTATTAGATTGTTTTGAATTTTATATATCGGTATCCCTGCATTAAAGCAACACTCCAGAACGAGTAGTTGTAATGTATGTGATGAATAGTAAATTTGAGACATATGTATGCAGAAATTAGTTGTTCATATATGTATTAACGGCTAGTAGAATGAAAATAAGGGAAGTGAAAGTCGTGAGTTACATAGTATCCAAACTATATATAATATAAAGTATGGGTTAGTTATAGTGTGTTAGTGGTGTTTTGATGTTAGTAGTGTGTGTTGAATTGGTGTGTGTGTGTTGTAGCTATATAACAATAGCTTAAGATGGATGATTACGCTAAAGTGGATGACGGATAAGAAGTAAGTTGAGATCTAATGGAACATCACAGTGGGTGTGTAATGTGTATAATAGGCGAAGGTCAAGCGTAGTAGTGATTGTAATAGTATAGGGCAAGAGTGTTAAGAATGTATGGATCAAGGTGTAAGGTGTAGGTCAATAAGGTGTAGGTGTAGGTTGCATTGAGTGTGTGCTCATAAAAATATTAAAAAGGAATAAGTATACCATATATATATTATTACATATAGCGTTTCAAATTATGTAATTAATGAATCAGATACATACTAATGACGTACTTCAAAATGTTTAAGGATCCAGGTTGTAACTAATATATAGCTTACTATTGTATACGGTATCAAGGTTTAGAAATGGTATCTAAATATGTCAGGTAAATATCAAGGGCAGTATAATATAATTATCAAGGTTTATAACAAAGCCATAAAGACCAAAAATTATCAAGGTCAAATAATCATAAGGTATCAATGAAACGAAATATTCCAAATACCGCAAATTGAGTAACGAGTAAAATAATATCTAAAAGGTCAAACAACGAAATATAGAAACATCAAAAAAGGGTCTAAGCCCTAAAAGGGTGGCCAGAATTAAGGTATGGTTAGCCAATGACTGAAATAAGTATATAAGGGTAAATAAAGGTATTATCGATAAGGCCAATAAAATATATACCTATAGGACAAAAAGTTCAAGGCCAAAAAAATTACAAAGGCCAAAAAAATTACATAGGCCAAAACTAGGGTGGCATATTATACGTAATACGACGAGAGGCTTAACGCCTTACTCAAAGTCTTGGCATAAAGGCCCTAACTTCTTCGAAGGGACAAAGGGCTTGGTAATATAAGATCCGAGGTACATAATAGGTCCATTACAATAAAAAAGGAGTCAATAGGCCATAAAATAAAATTTTAGAGTCTCGTAAATAAATAACATTACAGGTATTGACCATAATAAGAAGTTCAAGAAGTATACATATCAAAAATATAAAAGTGTCAAGGCCAATAATAATAAAAGGTCAATATAAGATAAATACTAAAGCACGATACAAATTAGGGACTAGCAAATATAAAGATTTGAAGAGGTAATATTACTAAGAACTAAGTTGGGCAAAATAAAATTTCAGTATTTGTACCTTTCGAGACATGAGCCATATCATCAATAGTCGTCGGATGAGTCTATAGATAATGGCGTTTCAAAAATGAGTCCACACGGCCAACACAAAGGTTATAATGCGGTGGATATCGCATATAAGACCCTCCGCCCCTATTCTACTTTTTGGCCTGGCTATCGGTTTTCATACACCTAATCCCTTGACATCAAGGAAATTAACAACATATATATTATTTGCCTGTATACCGCTTAGATCAGAAGGAGATAGTCTATTCCACATAACTCTAAGCAGTAACATAGAATAGAGTTAGAGTGCTAATATTTTCTGCTTCAAATTAAATAGTACACATATACTCTCACATCGCGGTACGAGTATAATGATTGGGTTTTGCAATTAAACAGAAAATATAATTAAGTTAAACGAAAATTTGCACTAATTTCATTTAAACAACTTATAACACGTATCTCAAATTATTTTAAAAAGGTAAAGAAGCAATAATGTATTCCAATTTGAAGTTATACCTAAATTAAACAAACATTACACGTTACTATGGTCATATTCTACTTTGTTATTTCAGTGTATAGCTTCCTCGTTACCACAACCACCCTCAAGACGTCTATAAAGTCATATAAATATTCATATCTAAGAATACCCAACGAGATACAGCATGATTCCCTTAAGTTTTTTTCTAATATGGAAAGTTGGGGCAGAACTTATTGCACGAGAAAAAGTACAATAGTTGCAGTAGGTAATGTGTCAAGTCAACGTCTACAAATGATAGCTAACAGTTATTACGCAACTTTATGAGCTCTACTAACCTAATTCATCCTCGATAGGTTATAATTCAATCTATGTCCGTCATTATAGGCATCATACATAATATAAACGTGTAGCCGAGGTAAATATTTTCAAACAAAAATGGTGACGATGTCTAGGTATGAAGGAACTTAGCATGAATCGCTGAGGA
>JABUQX010076005.1:50000-52718 GCA_015478945.1 Trachelipus rathkii
TAATAGGATTTAATTAATTTAACTTATATAAAATAACAAAACTTTCATTTAACGTCATTTATCTTCTTGGAAACAAGCTCTTACCTATGAGATCACGCTATACTAGGAGAGCTTATTTTAATAATAGAACTTACGAATACTTAAATTATTATAAATATAATAATAACTTAATTATTAGTATAGTATGTTTAGCCCAGCTTCTCCATTATCACTCATCTTACTATTATAAATATTTTGAATCAAATGTTTGGGATATTTAGGCTTGAGTCTAATTTTACCAAAGGTTCTACTTTCTTACCTCCTGAATTGGCTAATACTGGTAGCTACAATGGAACAGCGAGTGTATTCCTTATTTTTGAATGCTCTGTACAGAATGCAAAAGGAAATGCAAAGAAACACCATAGCACTTAAACTAATTCCGATAAGAATGTATGCATATAAATGGGAGTTTGCTAGAACATGAGTCAAAGTTGTATGTGTAATTGAATTTCCGAAAGAAGATATAACAATCATAATGGCACAAAGTCTATGACTGACACGCATATGCTCTGCCATCCATAAGAAAGATGTTGGCACCACAGGAGCTAGACCAAGAGCTACAACAACTATGCCTCCCCACAAGAAGTCTTCTTTATCAAAAGTACCGATGCACAAGAGTACCGTGCCTAAAACAGTCAAAAATGTAGAAGAGACTAAAATTTTTCCTGCCTTTAATTTTAAGCAACCTGATATCAAGATACATATAAACCTCATCACACATACAAGACCCCAAAAGAGAGCAGCTCCATCTATTCCTTTATTAGCAATGGGTATACCATTTTCTGTTTGAGATGATGCAAGCAGATGTCGAACTGCCCCTTCTACGGCTTCGGACGCAAACATATAGATAGAAAATACCAAAAAGAATACTTTATTTATCGTTGAGCCAGAGAGTTCATCTTGCTTAGAGCGGGGTTCTCTCGGATTGTGACACATAATAATCACAGATATAAAAGCATTTACAAGTAAAAATATTCCAATGCATATGTAAATAAAATGAATACTTGTAACACCGTAGTTTTTAAACCGATCAACAAGAGGTTTAAAAAATCTGAATTTACTATCTGTGACATTACTTGCATTTCTCATGTATTTCAAACTTCTCTACAACATTGCGACTTTCCTATAACTTCTTTCTGATATGAGCTTATGTTTACAGAATATTGTGCTATGCTTTAATTCACTTCCTTGGTAGTATATATATCTTTCAATTCAGGAACTTATAGTACAGAATAAATAAGGCTTATTATTCCTTCAAATTTACTATTCTGGATCACTTGAGATTATAATATCTGTTAAAAATCTCATGTCCTACAATAAAATATCTATCAGTAATTAGTTACATCTTCAATCAATCTTTAGGATATATAATATAGTATTCATTGTAAAATAAAGTAATTGCCACCTGTTATATATTCTATAGTAATATCAGGAGCTATACTAGATTTCGAAACATCTGTTAAGGGATAATTTGCTGTTATTTCTACATCAGAATTAGGAATTTCTTCAGTTTCAATGTCTGGTAAACTTGATGTACTGACATATTCAAATCTAGGTGTAGCTGTGCTTGTTCTGAAAGTTGAATAAGAAGTGTCTTGCCGAAGCACTACTTAACTCGACACCCATCTCATTTTATTATTTTATTATCTGAATAATTTAATTGATAAGTATGTAAAGAATCGTTACTGGGCATATCAAGTAATAGTATATCCTATATCAATTTCCTCAGTAATGGTTATTTCTATTATCTGAATAATTTAATTGATAAGTATGCAAAGAATCGTTACTGGGCATATCAAGTAATGTATATCCATTCAGGGTAGTTTCCTCAGTATGGTCATGTGGTAAAATAGTCGATATATTGTCAAGGAGAAGATCAGGTTTTAAAACAATGGAGGTAATGTTAACAAAATTTGCATTTTCCAAATCAGATTTTAGTTCAGTACTAGTAACCACAGGGGTAGTACTTGTAGTGGAAGTAGTAACACTAAAAATAGTTGAAGTAGTACTTTGATTATGTGCACCAATTTTATCTAGTTCATCTTGAGATGCGGAATTGTCATTTTGAGCATGGTTTAATTTAGGTTTCTGCGGTGGTCTTTTCCATTTAGATTTTTCTGGAATTAAATTGGCATCAGTGTAAGAAGGTTTCGGTTTTGGGGCTTTAGCGATGACAACAGGTTGAGCGCTTGTACTTTCATCATTCATAGATGTAGAATTTCCTTCATCAATGTAAGTGGTAGAAGAATTCGTAATTCCATCATTATTAACAATATCAGAGGATGCTTCATCATTAATCAAACTAACTGGAATTGTGAAGGTCTTACCTGAAGTTGACGCAATTGACAAGTTTCTATAACTTTCGTCGTTGATGAGAGACCAGTTGGTGAAGTCCTTTTCTGCGTTTCTTTTCATGTTATTGTGATACTCATTCGTGACATGTAAGGGAAAAGGAGTATAGGATAAATTCTTTTCAACAGCGAATCCTTCAACCTCTTTTGTAAAGGATCCAGAAATAAATGGATGAATAATTATAGGAGCAATAAAGGCACCTAAGGCAAAGCTGAAGAGCAAAGACTGTAGTGAGGCTCCACTTTGCTTCCCCCAGAGGTCTAAGCATCAAGATAAAAGTGGGTAGATGATGAAGTGAAATGTAGATCATTAATGAAAAGTAAAAAT